>ML779783.1:205590-223844 GCA_009831015.1 Picea engelmannii
ATATATATATATTAGTGTTTGATGAGAGGTGGTTACTTATTTGAGTTAGTTGTTGTTGGAGTTGATGTAAGACTTATGCTTTATATATATATATATATATATATTAGTGTTTGATGAGAGGTGGTTACTTATTTGAGTTAGTTGTTGTTGGAGTTGATGTAAGACTTATGCTTTGTTATATATATATATTTTGATGAGAGGTTGTTAGTTATTTGAGTTAGTTGGTGTTGGAGTTGATGCGAGACTTATGCTTTGTTATGAGTTATATGCACGATTCGTTATGTAATGCTTGACCTGCTAATTAAATGGAGAACAATTTTTCTCATGTATATGTGTTTGTGATGTATAATATAATATATACATGTAATATTATATGTAAAAAAAAATATAATATAATATATGCATGTAATGTTATATATATATATATATATATTAGTGTTTGATGAGAGGTGGTTACTTATTTGAGTTAGTAGTTGTTGGAGTTGATGTAAGACTTATGCTTTGATATATATATATATATATATATAGTAATGTGTTTGATGAGAGGTTGTTAGTTATTTGAGTTAGTTGTTGTTGGAGTTGACGCGAGACTTATGCTTTGTTATGAGTTATATGCATGATTTGTTATGTAATGCTTGATCTGCTAATTAAATGGAGAACAATTTTGCTCATGTATATGTGTTTGTGATGTATCTGAATTATCTGTGTCTTGTTGTATTTATTGTGCTTATTGTTAGTTCTATTGGCCAGTGCATTAGACTACATTGAGTTTGTGTTAGACACCTTTTGTAGACCTTAAGTCTATAATAGAGCCAACAAAATTCATATCTCTCTTCTTTTTCCTCCCCCAATTCATTTGTTGTTATATGAATTCATATACGCTCATGGTTTATTTTTGTAGTCCAATTCATGAAATTGTATTCATGTTTACATTAAATATTTGTATGCAAGTTGAATTCAATTTGTGGAATAGAATTCTCCAAAAAAAGAGTAAAGGTTTTGTTGTTTGCATGTGTACATATGTCCAAGGAGTTCTTATGTTGAAATCTCTTCCTCTTGTTCGAAAAACAAACCAAAGGACGTAAAATCTATTCATAGGTATTTCTCTATCCTTCCGTTGAATATTTCGATGTTTGCATTAGTCGTAGATAAGGAAATAAGACTACTATTTTCCTTTGCTATATCAATAAAGTGCCATCCCTTTGCTGAGGGATACAAGTAACCCTTTACTAAATTCCCTCCAACACTATTTCAATGTCAAAGTAATTCTTTTTTAAAATACTTGAAATTGGCCTATCTTACAACACACATGCATAAAAAGAGGTGTGAACTATATATATAACAAGAAAGAGGTAATAGAGAATATAAATCTTTTTTTACCAGTTTATTTTAGAAGAGTCTATCTTAACCTTGGCTAGTAGAATCTACTTAAACCCTAGTGTGCACATGAAAAGTACTTCAGTTTTGTTTGCAGGGATCAACCAAAATCATCTTTTTTCCATGGTCTTGATTTTGCCAATTCTGAGAACTACAACAAAGCTTTTCCAAAGAGCATGTGATTCTTAGTTCTAATCACTATTTTTTTACCAAGCTAATTTTGTTCCCTCGTCAAATTGATAAAAAAATTGACATTCTTACGAGTCTCTTTTTTCTTAGAAACCAAAGTGTTTTTCAAGATGAATTAAGGAAAAAACAATGAAATGATTGGAAATAAAGGGTTTGATAGCATTGATCAATTGAAAATGATTGAATATTTCCATTTACTTTATAACTTATGAAGCTAAATAGCTCTTTCTAAAAACAATTTTAGCTCTTCCATGAAATAGGGGGAGGAAGATAAAGAAGAAAATCTGGACATATTTGTTATTCAACTCTCTTCTCTAGCTTATGTATATGTTAATGATGCATTTGTCTCATGGAAGCCTCATGGTTACACATACCATATTGCAAAATACCTTCCCTCACATGTAGGATTATGCATGCAGGTGTGTGTTCTTTCCTTAAATTTTATTCGAAATCCTGGTACTTCTATTGAGTGTTATTATTTCCATGAAAACACATATTTTGGTTCGATATTTATTGTCATTCAACAAAAGTGAATATGTCAATTTGAAGTTCCCGACATTGTTTCCCTCCTCAAGGTGAACTTCATCATATGCAAGTAGTCTTGAATCCTATCAAACAATTTGTTGCAATTATTGCTAGTGCATCGTATGATACTAAGATCAGTCCATTAAAACAAATATACAAGAAAGTTGATAAGTTGGTTATGGGTGGTCTCATATACAATACTTATCTGTGTGTTGAAGATGGAGTTAAAATTTCCAGTATTGAGGTATGTATTCTTTTTCCTTCTAGATTGAGAAGTTTTTGTGGAGTTGGTGTGTTGTTTTACTTATTTCTTGTTTTCCCTTTTTTTGTAGGATTTAGATATTGAACTTACAAAAGAGATGGTAGAACAAGATAAGACACAATTTTTTTTCTAGAGATGCATGTGTTGGTTGAATCTGATACTCTAGATGGTAGATTTGAATGGAAATTTAGAATGATCAATTTCAAGGTATATAATACATAATTCTTTACTAAAATTAATAGAACGAAGTTGAAATATTAATCAACGATGATGTGATATGGTGTGAAATTATTTCATTTTTGATGTATGGAAAGACTTAGCTCTTGGCCATACTTACAAGTATCTTGTTGATGTCGACCCTGTCTCATTTGAGAAATATGAAGTTGAACAAGCAATGAACTCAAGCTAGGACAATATTTGTTAATGGTGTGATGGGACTCATGCCACATTTCTGGCATGATACAAGCAAAATGGATGAGGTCGTGGAGGCAAAATGGATGGGACTCATGCCACATTTCCATGGTCTTGATTTTTCCAATTTCGAGAACTACAACAAAATTTTTCCAGAGACCATGTGATTCTTAGTTCTAATCACTTTTTTTTTACCAAGTTAATTTTGTTCTCTTGTCAAATCGATAAAAAATTGACATTCTTATGATTCTGTTTTTTCTTAGAAACTAAATTGTTTTTAAAGACAAATTAAGGACAAAACAATGAAATGCTTGGAAAAAAAGGGTCTGGTAGCACTGATCAGTTGACAATGATTGAATTTGGTCAAAAGAATTTGAAGAGGGTATTACTCCATGTACATCAAAATGAAGGATTTTCCTCTATTCTAAATTTTTCCAAATGTGTTAGCCTCCCTACATCCAAGCTACCATAAAACCTCCTTCATTTCTTAACCATGATGCATTTTTAACTTTCTCATGTTTACATCTGCACCATTTTCCCACCCCATTTCCTTGTCTTCATGCTCCATTTAGTAACCAAGGGTGTTCAATCAAAGCTTCAAGAGAATGGAATTATGTGATAGAAGCAAGACTTACGGGAAAAATACTTTTTGAAACAAGAAGCAAGACAATGCGAGAACAAGTCTTCATAATTTTTGTTAAGACTTATGGGAACAATACATTGGAAGCAACAATATATATATTTTTTATAAATAATAACCCTTCGTTAGACCATCAAAGAACTTGTTCATCGATGGTTCGACTAGTTTAAAATTTTCTTCCCCACCCAATAACCATTGGAAATACAACCCGTTTTTCGATATCCTATCGATATTTTGACAAGATCCTGATGATCTTTTGTGGAACATTCGTCGTTGTACAACCGTTGGAACATTCGTCGTTGTACAACTGTTACATCTGCACCATTTTCCCACCCCATTTCCTTGTCTTCATTCTCCATTTAGTAACCAAGGGTGTTCAATCAAAGCTTTACGATGATGGAATTATGTGATAGAAGCAAGACTTACGGGAAAAATACTTTTTCGAACAAGAAGCAAGAGAATGCGAGAACAAGTCTTCATAATTTTTGTCAAGACTTATGGGAATAATACATTGGAAGCAACAATATATATATTTTTTATAAATAATAATCCTTCATCAGACCATCGAAGAACTTGTTCGTCGATGGTTCGATTAGTTTAAAATTTTCTTCCCCACCCAGTGACCATCGGAAATACAACTCGTTTTTCGATATCCTATCGATAGTTTGACGAGATCCTGATGATCTTTTGCGGAACATTCGTCATTGTACAACCGTTGGAACATTCATCGTTGTACAACCGTTACATCTGCACCATTTTCCCACCCCATTTCCTTGTCTTCATGCTCCATTTAGTAACCAAGGGTGTTCAATCAAAGCTTCATGATGATGGAATTATGTGATAGAAGCAAGACTTACGAGAAAAATACTTTTTGGAACAAGAAGCAAGACAATGCGAGAACAAGTCTTCATAATTTTTGTCAAGACTTATGGGAACAATACATTGGAAGCAACAATATATATATTTTTTATAAATAATAACCCTTCGTCAGACTATCGAAGAATTTGTTCGTCGATGGTTCGACTAGTTTAAAATTTTCTTCCCCACCCAGTAACCATCGGAAATACAACCCGTTTTTCGATATCCTATTGATAGTTTGACGAGATCCTGATGATCTTTTGTGGAAAAATGCTCTGATATTGTGTAACATACCCTCAACCGTTATGACTCCTATGATGTACAACTGATAAAAGCACATTTATGTATCATTTTATTATTTTTCTACTTTTGTGTAAGGTTTAAAAAAAATCTTCTCCCTAACTCGCAGAATATAAAGGGCATGAGTGAAGTAAATTAGGCTTCCTTGATGTACATCATCTAATACTTTTCTTGGGGTCACGCAACATGCACTGACCTTAAAATTAATGGTACGCAAGTCATAATATAATTTCTCATGAGTGATTAACATAATTTAACAAGGTCAAATCATTAAATGCAATGCTTGTTAAGTCATTAAAATAAACTAAGCCTTTTTCTCAAGGTAGTTCCTAAGAGAATCATCAATAAACAAGGAAATCTTTGGCATTATTTCCTTGAAATTCCTATTGAATATGTAAGTAGTGAAAAATACTAAAACAAGTGAGAAGGTTTAATCAATTACTTCTAAGAGAAGTTATTCTTAAGAGAAGGTAATGAGTGCTTAAATTTGATTACAAGGTGAGTGGAACAACTCTAAAGTTTAACTTATTGACCAATCCTTTTTAAACCAAACTTCTCTTTAATATTTAAATCCCTTCCTTTATCAAACTAAAAGTCACCATTTAGAAATCATTATTTTTCAACAAAACTTACTATTTTAGTAAACATTCATTGTCATCACTAAATTAATAATTAAAAATCATTCCTTTTTCAACTAATCCTTTTTATAATTAGTACTCATTCCCTTTTTCAACTTGCTTATTAGTCCATCCCTGTTGGCAAGTAATTGAAGAAGCAAGTTAATGATAAGTGGAGTCACAATTTAGCAAGGAAATAACGTGAATAAATGTTTAATATGCGGTAAGATTTAATTCCATCATTTTCTCAACGTTTCCACGGATTTGATTTAAACAAAAAAGGATTTATCCAATACACTTCAGTTCGACCAATAAACAAAATTTAATCTACTACTGGATGGGATTAGCCAATATTATCAATATTATCAACAAAAGGAATTGAATCAGTAAATCAATATTATCGACAGAAAGGAACCAACCAATATCATTGATAATTATCTACAACATAATGGGTTTAACCAAATTAGCAAAAACGCAGCGCAACACTCAAGGGCAAACACAACCAGAGTTTGAAGGCGAATCATGGTCATTCCGGCAAGTGAACTCATGATTAAACGACTAAAATCGTGGGTGAATTCTACAGCAACATAGTCAACATTTTCAACAAAACAACAGGGGCGGTAACAACTAGAGGGCAACGGTTGGGAGCCACAATTCATGGGCGTTAAGTCTGGTAAAATTCGTTGCTTGATCGCCCACTCTGAGTGACGTCCCACGCACTCCATGCAACTCCTGCTTGCCGACCGACGAGACTTCATCGGTACCTCCCAGCCAATGCTAGGGGTACTCTTCTTCCCCCTTAGCCCCCCGAGCCGCAAAGGGGCCACAAACACTATCCAGAGATTCAGCTAGCTCCCAACTTGCCTCGCAAGGCTGAGCTACCACTCCTCACCGAGCTGGGTATCCCAACTCCCACAAGCAAGTAAGTCAAGTAGATATTTCTGCAGCGTAACGTTACGCAAACAGAAGAGATGCTTCCTCCATCTCCTCTCTTAATTATATAGAGTTTCAAAGTCCCTTACTTTCCTAAAATCTCATTTAATTAAGTTTTTAAAAATTAAATCCTAAAAATTCCACCCCATAAAAGTGTCACCCATCCCCTTCGTCCCTCCACAATTTAATTTCTTTAATTAATTAATTCCCCTTATTTCCCTCACCCACCTAGAGTCACTCCTAGAATCGCTCCTAGGTGTCTCCAAATTCTCTTACAGGTTTTAATAACTTTCCCCATTATCAATTTGCTAGTTCAGTTTTAAATTAGAAAGTTCTTAATGGTAGATACCTTACTAAGTTTGACTTTCTGCTCTTTTTTTTTCCCCTTGGGTTTCCCTTTTCTTCTTAAGTTTCCCTCTTTTCCTAGTTTCCTAAATATTTTAGATTTCCCTCTTTCCCCTTTTTATTTAGGACTCAAATTGGCAGGTGTAGAAATTAACCCCCTTTTTCCTTTTTCCCTTTTTAGTTAATAATTTTAAATTATCATAAAAAAAAGTAAAACAATTATCCCCCTTTTTCTTAAATTTTACCCTAACAGATTTTTATGAATTATTTAAATTGCTTACCCCCTTATTGTTACAAGATTTAATGAAGAGTATAATTATTATTTATGTTTTTTTTTTAATAGATAGCTAAAATTTTACCACTAGCATAATTTAGACTTAGACCTTAAATTTTTGTACTAGGCGACATTTTGTTAGGGAATTTGTTTTTTAAAAATTCTTAACACGTTATTCGTCCCAAGGCCATCTAGGTTCATCATTTATCATCAACAACGCAACGTTCCCTTCAGGACACACTAGGTGCTCCAGGGGTTCCACTCGCTTTAATCTGTTTCCCTTGCACGACGTGCCCTTCAGGACGCACTACGTGCTCCAAGGGTGCCACTCGCCTCTTTCCATTTTTCTTGCGCAACATGCCCTTCAGGATGCACCACGTGCTCCAAGGGTGCCACTCGCCTCTTGACTGACTTGGTAGACATCAAAACCCCTGGAGTCAATACTCTGTTAGGTGAACTTGTGGGAGACTAAGGGCCTCTAAGGAATAAGGCCCCCGCCTTATTGCGCGCCCCTTAGAATCATCGTGAGCGACTTTCGCAGTCCGCCCTCATGACATCGTGGGTCCTCTCGAACTAGGTAAATGTTAACCTACAGTTGGAACCACGTCGGGAGTGATAGTAGGCTGTGGCAGGGCTGCTGTCCATGCCTTTCCCTGAACATCTCTGGTAGTCATGCGTGACCCCTTTACTGCACATGTGAGTCTGGTCGACAAGCTATCGTCAGCCTGCATCATCAACAAATCATGTCAGAAGATATCCATATCATATCATCTAATCGGATGCACTAATATCATAGTAAAAAAATCAAACGCCAATGGTACACTCCCCGACTTGATCTGGAGTCCAAGGCTTTCCATTGATGCCTCTGCATCCTCGAGGTCCAAAATCCTGCACACTCAGTAAAACCGAGTCAATAGCACCTATCTATGTCAATGTAGTAAAACAATATGTCATCAACCCATAACACCTCATAATCAAAATCAAAATTTTTAATAGCATAATAATCTGGATCACTTGCGAGAAAGTGTCCTCAAAGAATAAGTTCGCTTAGTGCGCTAGAATGGGATGTTACATACACCCCTCTTGGTCTAAACTTCGTCACAAAGTTTCACATTATAAGTACCAAAATAGTGTGTATCACAGTATCATAATTCTATCTATTAAACAAAAATGGAAACTGCTGGCACATATCATATGCGTCCTCCCAGGTCGCCGAGTGCAGACTATAGTTGTCCCACTAGACCTTGACTTGATCTACTATTCGACATCGTAGCTGTCGAATGTGATGATCCAAGATGTGTATCGGCTCAGCCGTGAGCACCCCCTCGTCCTATACCTTCAAGGAACTCATGTCAATAACATGTGTAGGATCACTAATATAATGTCTCAAAACAGATACATGAAAAACAACGGGCATACGCCTCAAAGAATCAGGCAAGGCTAGTCGATAGGCCACAGGTCCCTTTCTCTCCACAATCTCGAAAGGTGCCATGAACCTAGGAGAGAGTTTATCTCCCTTTCCAAACTTGATTGAACTCTTATGCAGTTTAACCCATAAGAAAACTCGATTGCCTACCTCATAACTACGGTCGACATGAAGCGCATCGACATAACTCTTCTGTCGATCTTGCGCTTCTTTAATCCTTTGTCTTATTTTTTGCATTTGCTCTTCCATTTCTTGGATCACTTCTGGTCCCACCAGGACCCTATCCTCAAGCCGATCCCAACTCAAAGGCATCCGACACGATTGCCCGTAAAGAAACTCGAAATATGCCATCTTAATGGTGCTTTGGTAACTGTTGTTGTAAGCAAACTCCACCAATGGCAAGAATTCTTCCCAACGCTTTTGTTGGTCCATCATGTACATGTGAAACATGTCCTCCAAGGTCTGGTTCGTTCGTTCAGTCTACCCGTCAGTCTCTGGGTGATATGCCATACTGAAGTTGAGTTGGGTTCCCAAGGCCTCTTGGAAACTCATCCAAAATCGTCCAGTAAACACCAATCCTTGATCGGATATAATCCTCTTAGGCACCCCATGCAACCTCACAATATCACTGATGAAAACCCTAGCTATGTCAGGTGTCTGATATGTTGTACGCACAGGAATAAAGTGAGCACTCTTCATCAGAGTGTTTACTACTACGAAAATCGAGTTATGTCTCCTTGCCGTCAATGGCACTCCAACAATAAAATCCATCAAAATAACCTCCGATTTTGATTCTGGAATAGCGTGTGGCTGAAGTAATCCTGCTGGGTGTCTATGTTCAGCCTTTACCTGCTAACATTCTAGACATCTGGCCACATAGTTGACTATGTATGCCTTTATTCCCTTCCAGAAGAATAAGGGTTTAAGGTCTGCCCTCATCTTCGTGACTCCCGAGTGAGCCATGTAAACTGATCTATGAGCCTCACTCAAGATCAACATCCTCAACTTGTCGTTCGACGGTATGTAAATCCAATTTTTAAACCTCAATAAACCATCTCTATCAAATGAAAATCCTTCAAATCTTGGTACCATCATTGTGTTTTGTTCGATAAAACCCTCAATCTCTTTGTACCATTCATCATCACGCTGTAAAGTTATAATATTTTCACGTAAATTCGTCTGAAGAGGCAGCACCGAAAATATGTGTGGTCTCCGACTCAATGCATCTTCCACTCGGTTCACTATTCCTTTTATGTAAGTAATCTCGAAGTCGTACTCGCTAAGAAATTCCTACCAACGCCATTGTCGCGTGTTCAGGTCGCTTTGCGTAAAGATGTGTTGGAGTCCATAGTGGTTAGTCTTTAGTTCAAATTTTTGTCCAAAAAGGTAGTGTCTCCAAACCTTCAAGGCATATACGATGGCTAACAAATCCAAATCATGTGTCACGTAGTTCTCCTCACGCCTTCTCAGTTTCCTCAAGATGTAAGCGATCACTCGTCCATTTTGCATCAAGACCCCACCTAAGCCTTCCTTAGATGCGTCAGTGCATACCAAGAAATCTACGTCCATGTCAGGGACCTTTAGTATCGGTGCTGTTGTCAACAAATCCTTGAGCCTCCAAAATGATTCCACGCATTTCTCGGTCCAAACAAACTTCTTGTTTTTCTTCTACAGTTCCGTGATTGGATTTCCTATCTTCGAAAATCCCTCGACGAACCGTCGATAGTATCCTGCTAAACCCATGAAGCTACCCACTTCTAGGACATTCGTCGACGTAGGCCATTCCATAATAGCCTAAACCTTTGTTGGATCCACAACGATGCCTTCACCAGAGATGACATGCACTAAGTAGTGAATCTTCGATTGATAAAATGAGCATTTGGACAACTTCCCATACAATTTGTGCTATTGTAGACACTATAGTACCAAGAAAAAGTTCTCTTCATGCTCTTCCGTCGTCTGAGAATAAATCAAAATATCGCCAATGAATACTTGGATGAACTTGTCCAAGTACTCGCGGAACACCCTGTTCATCAAACTCATAAATACCCCTAGGGTGTTTGTCAGTCCAAATGGTAAAACAATAAACTCGTAATGTCGAAACCTCATCTTAAAGGAGGTCTCAGGGACATCATCCTCCTTGATCCCTAACTGGTGATACCCTGATTGTAAATCGATCTTTGAGAACACCGTCGCACCCTTCATCTGATCGAACATATCATCCATCCTCGGTAACGGATATTGATTCTTGATCATGGCCTTGTTCAATTGACAGTAGTCAATGCAGAGCCTCCACGACCCATCCTTCTTTTGTATGAAAATAACAGGCACACCCCACAGTGACACATTTGGACGTATTAGTCCCAGGTCCAACAATTCTTTCAGTTGCATTCTCAACTCCTGTAACTCCGGGGTCGACATCCGATAAGGTGTTCTAGCTATCGGTTCAGTTCTTGGTTTTAGGTCTATAGTAAACTCCAATTCCCTCTCTGGTGGCATCCCAAGTAACTCCTCTGGAAATACGTCTGCAAACTCACTCACCACCGGAAGGTGTTCTAGACCTTTCTCTACTCCCTTCTCGTTTAACGCAAGGATCACGTAAAGCTTGCACCCCTTGTGCATGATCTTCCGAAGTTGTAAGGAAGAGATGAACCTCAAGGAAACTCCCTGGTTCTGGCCTACAATCACACGTCTCTGTCCCTCGTCATCGACCAAGCTCAACCATTTTGTCTTTCAGTTGAGTATCACCTCATGCGATTCCAACCAGTCCATACCGATCACGATGTCATAAGATCCTAAGATTGTGACATACAGGTTGGACCTGGTGACAAAATATCCCAGGCTAAGGATACATCCCGTAACCTTTCCTCCAACCTTTTGTTTGGCTCCCGAGGCCATCTCTTCGAAGTTAAACTCATCCTATTCGGTTGCCTTTACCTTAATCCTTTTTAGCGCTGCATCAGAGATGAAACTCTTGGTAGCACCAGGATCTATCAAAATACTAAGGGTTTGGTCAACAACGGTACCTGTCGTCTCGAGCACGGTCGACTGATGCTCTGCCTAACAGTTATTCACCGCTGCATGAATATGATGGGCCTTACCCATATCTCCCATGGTAGTGGGTCTAACTGATCTAGATGCTCTAGTCCTCTCCATAGGGCAGTCACACTGGTAGTGTGGCTCCCCACACGTCCAACACCCCTTCTTCGGCCCAGTAGTCCTGGTACCCGAAGTAGAAGATGATGGCCCACCGGCCTGGAATCCTGGTCTGTTCTGTTGAACAGGCCTAAACTGCTACTGTTGCGGTCAACGTTGCTGCTGATGCTGTGGTCCCCGATAAGGTGTCCACTGCTGAGGCATCGATCATTGAGGTGTAGTGAATGTGGATCCCCTATGGAAGCCATGATACCCTGGCGTATGTCTGGATGTTGTCTGATGCTGCTGTGCACCAGATGACACCTGCCCTGCTGGTCTCGCTGGAGTCCTAGTCTGACCCCTGCTGATAAGCTCTTCCTTTGCTATGAGGGCCTTTTGGACGACATCATGTAAGGTTTGAGGCATCAAAATCCTAACCTTTGCACGTAAGCTACCGTTAAGGCCGAACACGAACATGTTGACCTTAAGTTTCTCAGTGTTAAGATGTGGAGCATACTAGAGTAGCTCCATAAAACTGGCCTTGTACTCGAGCACCGTACGACCGCCCTGTCGTAAGGCATTGAACTCATTGAGTTGATGCTCAATGAATTCCTCTGATAGGTACCTCTTTCGGAACCGTTCCTCAAACAGTTCCCATGACACTTAATCAATGACCATGTTTAGTTGTGGTAGGAGCGTCTTCCACCATAGAAGAGCGCTCCCCTTCAATTGAAATACCGACATGCAGACCTTCATGTTGGAGGTATAATCTCGAAGTGCAAAGCACAATGCCATATTCTCCAACCATTCCTCGGCGCCTGCGTCGTCCAGGGCACCAAAGAACTCAGGAAATTTGACTTTCTCAAGTTCACGGTGAATGCTACCAGTACCGACCAGGGTGAGCGGTGGACCCTCAGGGGGTGCCGACGCTCTGGCCTCATCTCTGTCCAAACGGCTGATCAATGCCTTAGACATGTGCTGAAAAGATCTCATCATTCCGACCACATCACCAATTGCTATCTTCTCCTGCTTGAAAACCTGTTCATCTCCCTGGAGATTAGATCCCTTATGCGTGGATGCTACTGGAGGCATCGCGCCTCCTCTCCTAGCACCTCGTCGTCTGCCTTCACGGCTTCCTCTAATCATGATTACCTGCACGCATACAAGTCAACTCAATTAGTGACATTATAATCAAATCATAACAACAGAAGCTATAGTGATCCTTAGTCGTGGGTTGAACCCGCTCTGATACCATGTGTAATGTACCCTCAACCATTACAACTCCTACGATGTACAACCGGTAAAAGCACATTTATATATTATTTTATTATTTTTCTACTTTTGTGCAAGGTTTAAAAAAAAGCTTCTCCCTAACTTGCAGAATATAAATGGCCCGAGTGAAGTAAATTAGGCTTCCTTGACGTACATCATCTAATACTTTTCTTGGGGTCGCACAACATGCACTGACCTTAAAATTAATGGTACGCAAGTCATAATATAATTTCTCGTGAGTGATTAACATAATTTAACAAGGTGAAATCATTAAATACAATGCTTGTTAAGTCATTAAAATAAACTAAGCCTTTTTCTCAAGGTAGTTCCTAAGAGAATCATCAATAAATAAGGAAGTCTTTGGCATTATTTCATTGAAATTCCTATTTAATATGTAAGTAGTGAAAAATACTAAAACAAGTGAGAAGGTTTAATCAATTACTTCTAAGAGAAGTTATTCCTAAGAGAAGGTAATGAGTGCTTAAATTTGATTACAAGGTGAGTGGAACAACTCTAAAGTTTAACTTATTGACCAATCCTTTTTAAACCAAACTTCTCTTTAATATTTAAATCCCTTCCTTTATCAAACTAAAAGTCACTATTTAGAAATCATTCTTTTTCAACGGAACTTACTATTTTAGTAAACATTCATTCTCATCACTAAATTAATAATTAAAAATAATTCCTTTTTCAACTAATCCTTTTTATAATTAGTACTCATTTCATTTTAAAACTTGCTTATTAGTCCATCCCTGTTGGCAAGTAATTGAAGAAGCAGGTTAATGATAAGTGGAGTCATAATTTAGCAAGGAAATAACATGAATAAATGTTTAATCTGTGGTAAGATTTAACTCCATCATTTTCTTAACATTTCCGCTGATTTGATTTAACCAGAAAGGGATTTATCCAATACACTTCAGTTCGGCCAATAAACAAAATTTAATCTACTACCGGATGGGATTAACCAATATTATCAACAGAAGGAATTGAACCAATAAATCAATATTATCGACAAAAAGGAATCAACCAATATCATTAATAATTATCTACATCAGAATGGGTTTAACCAAATTAGCAAAAACACAGTGCAACACTCAAGGGAAAACGCAACAAATTATCTCTGGTAGTCGTGCGTGACCCCTTTACTCCACATTTGAGTCTGGTCGGCAAACTATCATCAACCTGCATCATCAACAAATCACGTCAGAAGATATCCATATCATATCATCTTATCAGATGCACTAATATCACAGTAAAAAATCAAATGCCAATGGTACACTCCCCAAATTGATCCAGAGTCCAATGCATTCCATCGATGCCTCTACATCCTCGAGGTCCAAAATCCTGCACACTCAGTAAAACTGAGTCAATAGCACCTGTCTATGTCAATGCAGTAAAACAACATGTCATCAACCCATAACACCTCATAATCAAAATCAAAAGTTTTAATAGCATAATAATCTGGATCACTTGCGAGAAAGTGCCCTCAAAGAATAATTTCTCTTAGTGTGCCAGAGCGGGATGTTACAACATCCAAGCTACCATAAACCCTCCTTCATTTCTTAACCATGATGCATTTTTAAGTTTCCCATGTTTACATCTGCACCATTTTCCCACCCCATTTCCTTGTCTTCATGCTTCATTTAGTAACCAAGGGTGTTCAATCAAAGCTTCACGATGATGGAATTATGTGATAGAAGCAAGATTTACAGGAAAAATACTTTTTGGAACAAGAAGCAAGACAATGCGAGAACATGTCTTCATGTTTTTTGTCAATACTTATGGGAGCAATACATTGGAAGCAACAATATATATATTTTTTATAAATAATAACCCTTCGTCAGACCATTGAAGAACTTGTTCGTTGATGGTTTGACTAGTTTAAAATTTTCTTCCCCACCCAGTAACCATCGGAAATACAACCCATTTTTCGATATCCTATCGATAGTTTGACGAGATCCTGATGATCTTTTGTGGAACATTCGTCGTTGTTTTTTCGCTCTTACGATGGACTGGAGAGGAAAATGTGATAGATTTGGGATGAACTGATGGGGCACATTCGTCGATTATTTGTCGCTCTTACGATGAACATATGTCACTCTTTTGATGTACTAACGATGACAACATGATGGATTTGAGATGAAATGATGGGGCATGTTCATTGTAGGTTAGTCTCTCTTACAATGGACTAGAAACGAGAACAACCTAGAGTTGGGACCAACATCGGTCGATGGCCGATGGATGTGTTCATCTATATTGCGACAAAAGAGTGATTGTCATAATTGCGATGGAGGTGACCTGACGAAAAATCGGTTGTAGGCTTCATCGTACTTGAGACATTTTGGCGATGAACATGCGTCAGTAAATTGTTGGAAAACGGGCTCAATGTACCGGTGGGACCTGATAGATCCTCAAGTTATAGTAATCGAGGCCGATGCGACTGTTCAACTTACCGAGGATTTCCAGGGATACCTTAATGAGACCGAGCACTAGTTTAAGGATTTCGTGTAGGAACTCATAAGCACTGTCCTATCTGTTGCTGCGGTCATTCCATGATGCAATTGGTTCAAGGATGAGCCAAGTAATAGTGGTGGGGGATTGTTGGCACCCAAAGTTTTGGTTTTATCTCATGCATGTGCACAAATGAAATTGTGCACTCCCATTCTAGTTTATTGTGCACCCAACCTAATGCGTGAAGATTGACAAGAAGCACGTTTCAGACAAAGTTTTGATATTTCTCGCTAAGTCCAAAGTCTACAAAATGCATGCCGGTCTGAGTTTTGAGAAGCGCATCGAAAATAAAAAAGACTCACACTAGAATCAAGAAAGGAATCATCAGGAAATCTCCCCAAATAATTACATCCAACAACACAAGGGAACATGGAGCTAACAAAAGATGAATTGGCGAGGCAATTAAGATTGCCCCAATTCCAAAAAGAATATGTGGATGCAAGCAGGTGGTAGAAGTGTGTGAGACTATTAGTCAGTAGAGAAAGTGGAGCAGAACTGATAGAGACATAGCTCTCGAGCAGAGAAATCTATAAAAGGAAGCCACATCAATAGAAATGGAGTTACAGACTCACTTAGAGGATTCAATGAGTTGTTGTTTGTTGTGTTGTTGAGCTCGCTTTGAGCCTCTATAATAGTGTAAGGTTGTAATGCTTCTAACTATAAGTTTGAGTCTGTCATATGTCTAAGGTCTAAAGGATACACATGACACAATATATTGTAACTCTGGGGAATTATCTAAAGAGGACATGAGACTCTATTGTTGTTGAGTATAGTTTGATTAATGTATGGTTGTGTTTAATGGAACGAAAAGAGTAATAAAGATGGAACAATTTTGTTCTATCATATGTCACTCATGTGCTATTTGGATATACGTGTGTAATTTTTTACATATTGATAATAATGAGTTTTCATTAATGGAGTGTATGGATGTCATCCTGGATGGATCCCTATGTGTTTAGTCCTTCATCCCCGTCATAAGACCACATGGTTTCTATGATCCTCATTGTGTCTCAGGTGAGACCTTCTTCAACCTTGGCTGAAGATTGATATGCTTATGCTTTGGGGTTTTTGTTGGTCAAATATGGATGAACCCTAGGTCTAATCTCCCCAACATTAAGAAGGAGGCATGCAAGTGTGAAATGATGCAACAATTTTCCCCTAAAATATTGGTTAAATGACCCACTAAGTCTGCGCTGTTCACCCCATTTTCCCTATCTGGAATCTAGACATGTGTCCTCCCTTTCAACCACCTTATAATATAAATAATACATCATTTGTTTTTTGTTTTGTGAATCTATATATTACAACCGAGATAATTAGAAATCAAATTCTTTATAATTAGAAATCAAATTCTTTATAAGTCTAAGAAACCCCTATTTCATCATCTTTTATTGGACTTAATTTTATGTTTATTAAATATGGAATTTAGTGCCATAAATCTCATTAGAAACTAGATTTATTCTAAGTCTTGGATGCCATTCCTATTCTTTATAACTTGTTGGAATTTTGGTTAAGGAATCCCCCCTCATGCCATAGGAGAGTTGTCATAAATAGAGGGAAAACACTGCCAAGGTGATAGTGAGTAGTCTTTCCTATTTCCCATTAAGGTCTTACTTGGTGATTTTCACTTTTTCACCTTAAGTGGAGAAATTTTGGTTAATGAAGCCCCCCTTGTTTTGGAGAGGAGTCGACCTAAAGAGAGAGAAAAAATTATCGAGGTGGCAATGGATAGTCTTTCTAAGTTCCCATTAAGGTCTTTCTTGGTGATTTTGACTTTTTCACCTTAAGTGAAGAAATTGGGAGGTAACATTTTGGCATCATTTTCGAGGATAAAGTCCATTTCCATGAATCTTGAATTTCAAATTCATAATATTGACGAGCATAGAGTTAAAATTTAATCATGAAAGATCATTTGAAAACTCCATTAAATGAAGTTGTGCCAAAGAGGTATTCTACTAGAACATACACACAAGGCCTTGTTCACCCAATCCCAAAACTTGAAAGGTATATAAAATAAGGGTGAAAAAATGAATCTATGGATTACATAATTCAAACAACTAAGACCTTTGCATTGATGAAGACATAAGGTGTTTTCTTGAAAGTGACCTTGGTTCTCCTAGCATAGTCATCATGGATACACCTTGCTTAGATGAAATTTGCAAGCCTCTTAACTTTACAAACATCAACATGTATCGTCATGATATACTAGAGAGATCCATAGACAAGTTAACCTCATTCTAGGGGAATAATGTGGTATTTTCTAGAGATCACTAAAACATTTTCATGAGTATGACCATCAAGTAATGTATTGGGCATCTAGATGTTCTCGTGAAGTTGTTTGTTTTACCCTTTGAAGAAGTTGCCATGAATTGGTTCACAAACCTATGAGACAATATTATTAGCATGATGGATTAGTTGGAGAGTGCATTCTTTGAAAAATGGGCAGAACATAGATATAATAGGTATTTGTTGGCTGCCCTTAATGGTGACGAGAGAAATGAAAATGAAACTATAGAAGAGTTCAATAAGAGGTTTAACCAAATAATCCAAATATTGCATATGGATATAAAACCTATGGAGTAGCTATCCTTATATATTACACTAATGCACTTGATGGATAACGTGGCTTCCAAATAAGAGAAAAATATCCATAAAACCTTAAGGCAACCTAAGATTGAATAGTAAAAATTGAGAAGAGAATTGTTGCATATGGTAAAACAAGTCAACTTAGTTCTTCAAGAGCCAATATTAATAGAGATAAAGAGATATATAGAGTGGTAAACACATATGATCCCTCTCATGGTCCCATAAAAACATTGATAGAAGCTATAAAATGTATGGATTCCAGTTTTATCCAATTGAACATTGTCGGGAAAAATAAGTTGGTACAATTGGAAAGAGATTGGCAACTTAGATATCCACCATGGGGAAATGATGGGTGGGATAGAACCAGAGGTCCTCAGAATAAAAAAAAAAGATTCCCAATTCCTTTAAATCTTAGTAATAATAATATTGTTGATTGTGAAACTGCACCTTGGTGTAGAACATGTCAATACTCTCATGATGAAGACTCATGTCCAACAACGATACATGTTAGGGAGTCTAATAATGATTCACTAATAGAATCTAATAACATGAATTATTATGGGAAAGAAAGTAATATCATTTGTAATGTAGCA
>ML779783.1:243165-269954 GCA_009831015.1 Picea engelmannii
AATCATCTTGTACTTGAAAATTTAAGTGGGGTAAAAGGAGGTTGCCCCCTCAAAGAGGCTTATTATCTGAAATTATCTCTTTTTCAAGGCGTTGAGTACTTTTTCTGAGGATTTTCTATGCTATATTGATATTTGGTTCTTAAGACATAAGTAGAATAGTATAGTAGGAAATGAATAAGCTCATATGAGTAGTAAATTAGAGTAGTTGTTTCATTTCATGTTCCCTTTGACATTTTGTCTCATGTCTTATTTTAGAGCCATTTTTGACATCATGCATTAAATTTCAAAGACATTATGTATTGATTTTGATTTCATTATGTGGTGTGTTGGGGTGATACTCTTGCCATACCAAAAAATCTTATCTCTTTCATGTTGAGCTATATTGGCTATTGATAGATTATGGTTTCCTCATGCACTCTATTCCAAAGCACATGTCCCTACATGGAGTCAGTTATTACACCTCACTTTGAATGAGGTTTCAGATTGTGATTTTCATCAAACCAATTGTGATTTTTATTATACACATTAGTGACTTGTAGGATGAAACTGATGGATTACTCAACAAATACAGGGGCATTATTATGGATTCACATGATTTTATTGGCACTTCCCTCGTGGCTTGTCCGATGACCACCAACATTGGGTGCACAATGTCTAGAGGAAAGTAGTTGCTTTCACATTATTGGTTTTTTCCCCTAGAGCATATTTTGGTCTCTAGTGAGTGGTATTGCTGTACCCTGGTTGATATTGGAGAACTATTTGTATGGTGTTATATATTGGTGTTATGGTGGGACATGTTGTTGGTGTGACTTGGTGTGTTTTCTTATTACTAGATGGGAGTGTTATACATGTTTCCGTTTTTGTTATGTTGTTCTAGTTGTCACATGACTAGGTGGTGGGATATGGTTTAGACATTATTGGTGATACATGATGCTTAGGTGATGAACATCATAGAACTTTAGGCCTTATTTCTCATGTGGATTACACCTTGGCATGATTGGAATTAAAATTATGGATAAAACTTGGAATATGTACCCATTTTCACATGGTTATAGGGGCAGTTTATTTAAAGTGGTTCAAGCTTCCTACTATGAATACCCTATGCCATTTGGGGTTTTTTGACACATATATCACTTTATTATAACATGGATTGTTGCTCCTTTTGTGCACACATGCTTGGGTGATTCTATCACTTTCAACAACTAGTATAACCTCTTTTGACTAGGATGGAGGCTTATCCCATGAGCATCATTGACTGTGTGGATTGTTTTCACAATTTGAATGGTTTATTATGACGTGGATCATGATTTAGGATGGAGCACTCACCCTCTTCAGTACACATGTTGAGGCATCTTCTCATTTGTTATATTTTTTTTATTGCTAGGGATGGGAATGTCCCTTTCCTCCGTGGAGTTTGTTGGCCTCTTGTATGTACATTGATGTTATTGTTAGTTTATTGACTCCTCATTCTTGAGATATGCTTGTTTACACACATCTTGAGGGTTGTTACATCTTGGAGGGATTGGTGGTACATATTTTGAGGACTTTTTAGTGGAGCGACTCATATTGGAGAGGTTTGGGTAGGACGTTGGAGCCCTTGACATGGTCTTACACCTATTTTGAGGACATGTCATACCTCTTGGGGTTCATATGGCTTGAAGATTTGTACATTTGGCATGACCACTCATATTTTATCAATTGTTTAACTTGTACACTCTTATTTAGTTGGTGGATATTAGTTTTTTATGCATTCCTATGATAGATCTAGGATTTTAGAATGGATATTATTATTTTATTTTTGACGAAGTTTGAGCCAAAAAAATTGTATAATAGAGGCTTCTCGCACTTGTAATGGCTGTTGAAAGTGCTCATAATTTTTGGAGACCATATTGCTAAACCTTTGAGGGCTTAATGGAAACTGATGGTGCATTCTTGTTGAGGTGGAGTGCTTTACTTGGAGTCTATTTGTTGGAATTCGATTGCTCATTTTACAAATGTCAAAATGTTTTCATGAGGCCATGGGGAATGGTTTATCAACCACATTGGAAGTAAACTAGTTGTGGATATTCACTTCTATATAGTTTCTTTGGTATTTCATTAATGGAAATAATTTGTTTTTAATATGATATCTTAACGAGTTTCCCCATTAGTTTATTTTCTTCACAAATTTCACCCTTGAATCTGGATTGAAGGTGGATCTCTTAGAGGCCCGTTCCTTGATAAGTTTACGTATTGATTTTAAGGCATTTAGGGATTTCCATAGTATGCATTTTTTCATTTGGTTTTCCCCCGTAATATTGTTTAAATAGCCCATAAAGTCTACACTATTGACCCCATTTTCTTAATCTAGAATCTAGGCACTTGTCCTCCCTTTCAATCATCTTAAATATAGAAAATACATTGGTTTATTTATTTATTTATTTATATATATATATTTTTTTTTATGTTTTGAAAATATGGAAATTACAACATAAATAATTAGAAACAACGTTTTCATTAAGTCTAAGAAACCCCTCATTTCATCATCTTTTATTAGAATTTATTTTATATCAAGTAAATCTGAAATTTATTGCCATAAATATCATTAGAAACCAGATTTGTTATGAGTCCTAGATTCCCTTCATATTATTTATACCTTGTTGGACTTAGTTTGATTAGGAAATCCCCCCATTGTGCCAGAGGATAACTAACCTAAAGAGATGGAAAGCACTATCAAGGTGATAGTGGGTACTATTTTCAAGTTTTCCATAGGGTCTCACTTGGTGATTGTGAAATTTTCACCTTAGTGAAGAACATGAGAGGTAATAGGACCAACCTCCATGCTTTTTCCTATCTTTGATATCATCTCGATCAAAAACCATTTTCTTAGGCTCTAGGGTTTGTTTCTCCCTCCTTCATTCTAGAATCCATTTATGTGATGGAGAAATTTACCATTGCACAGTGATTCCCCAACAAGCAAGACATGTCCTTTGTTATAGTATTACCGTAGAATGCCAATCAACCCCTTTCAAAAAGAAAGGTTGTTTCATATTTTTGCGGGGCCAAAGTGAGATATTTTCCATTCTGTCTTCATTGGATTTTGTGAATGTTTTGATCAACCCTTTCAATCATTTCAGATCAATTTTGGATCACACTTCCTCAGTCACAAGTTTTGGTTCCCAAAAGCTTCAAATCAAAGATAAGAGACTTGCAAACATGTTGTTTTCTTCTCCAACACACTCTCTATTCTTGGTAGGCTTATAGAAATTCCATCCAAGATTGAAAAAATATCTTCCATAGTAGATTTCCTTGAATAATTGTTTCTTCTTGGACTGCAAGTGCACACATCTATTCTTTCCCCTCAACCTTGATTCTTCAAAATTTTCTCTTGGATGTGCAATTTCCAGGATGTTCAAAATGAAGCCTCTGACACTTGGCTTTCCAATGTTTAGTTAACTTGCAATGATGAAAAAAATTCATACCATTGCATTGGATACCTAACATTCTTTTTTTGTTGACATTATTTTTGTTCTACTAGATTGAAGAATCGGTCCTTGAATCCTCCTCCTGCTTTTGAAGACAATATAGCATTTTGTTGAACACTTTATTATTATAGTAAGTAGTCACTTGATGAACTCTCATACCACAAAAGGAACATGCATCATAGTGACAACAATTATCAAACTTGCATCCTTTATTTTTATAGTAGAAACAAGCAAGAGATGCTTTATCACACCTCTTTGATTTGTTCTCATGCTTGTGGGATTGTTTACTTGGTCCTCCAACTATTGGTGTTGTTTTGGATGGAAGAAGCATCTGTTAACTCCCCTCATTCAAGATTATACAATAATTTTGGAGACGGTTTGTTGTCCACTCCTTTTTTCATTTCCTTTTCTTCAATCAAAATGTCTTTTTCTTTGGTACCTCTTTCCTTGAAAAAGGTAGTCTTGGTTGTCTTACCTTGAGAAAAACTTTCAAGAAATGAGTTGTGTTCATTCACTTCATCTTTTCCACCAAACCCTGGGATTTCATGCTTGATCTTATTTTAATATATAATGAGGTTACAATAGATTCTCTTGCCTAGCCATTGGCTATCTTAGACCATATGTGTCATTAATGTGGAACCTATGCCTCTGATATGTTTTTCAAAATTACCAAAGGGATCTTTTGAACTAGATTGTAAAAGGTGCTTGGATGAGCTTATCATGCTTGTATCAGTGATTGTGATCGCCTTTGCAGTAACAATAGAAGGTTGATCTGTGAATGAGGGTCTTATACCCCACTTGCTACACCAACACATATACTAAGCATAATTAAATTTATGTTATATGTTCTCAAGATTATTTAGAGGTATCAATCTTCATAATGGATATAAGGTCTCTATTCTTTGGTGTAGCCTACACACACGAAACCAGATGAAAACACAAATAAAAAAAACCAAGTTTATGCAATTACTCTGTCTCTGAGAACTTTGTCTTTGGAGCAACTCCTTTTCATGTAAATATCCAATTGAACTACATCTCTTAAGGTTCTATAGGTTGATGCATAATCATGGTTCAATGTATGCATTCCGTTTTATTTGCAGTGCTCTATTTCCAGGACAATGCAAATACGAGAAGAAGCAAATATAAGTGGAACTTGAACACAATACTCAAGCTTCTCATCAATCAACTAGAAGAAGAATTGTGGTTATATGCCTCTTATCATAATGACAATACTCCTTGAAAGCAACACTATCCAATGCAAAGTTGGGTGCTTGATAGTTTAAATGTCGACTTGATTACACTTGTAATCTATGAACTATAAAGTTTGCTTACTCCTTAAAATAACAAACTCCAATTCAAACTTTGAACACCATGTTAGGAAATGATGAACACTTCCACACTAAACCTAGCAGAAGAGAGGAATAAATATTTATTCAAGAAAGTAAATGAAAAAGTAAAGACAGTACACAAAGATTTGACCCTGGAAACCCAAATGTGAAAACCGACATTCCTTGAGCATTTTTCTCTCTTGTTGTCTTATTCCATCAGAATAAAAGGTTACATGCCTAACCTTATCTACACCTAAGACACAATCGACATCATACCTTCTTTATTTACACAAGAACAACCTTGTAGCCAATTCGACTTACATATACGTGACCAAAAATCTCTAAAATGATTTCTCTAAAGGTTAGCCTTTTACAACATTACAACACACCTTATTTATAGGATTTAAATAGGAAAAACCCTAAAGAAAGGCACCCAAAAAATGGTTACATATTCTCTCAGATCATTGGCTACAAATCCTATGAATCTCAAGATTCTGCTACATTCGACTCTAAGTTAATTTACCAGTCGACCTCCATTCGGTCTTCAATTGGTTTCCATGCACCCACCTGTCGACCTCTTATCAGTTGACCTCTTCTACTTGCTGTCGATTTCTTATACTTTGAATTTACCTAATCGAACCACCTTGACCTTCAATTTTTACTGTTAGTCGATCCACCTCGACTAGAATTTGACTGCAAAGAATATAAAAATCCAACACACTGTTCATAAAAACATATATGGGTTGTCCATTATTTAGACCACACACACACACACATTTACAGGTTACAATGCCTAGGAAAACCCCTAGGTACTTTCCATCATTTCGAGGATGGTACCCAGGGAAACCTTGTATTATTTAGGGAATGAGGTCATTACAAAAATATACTCATTACGAGATCAACATGTCACATAGGGGAATATAAACTGGGTGGGGAGAATAACACTCCATCCCACAACCACTTGGGATAGACCTAATTGACACACACACACACACACACACAAACATTTGGAGCAACTCATTTGCATGTAAATATCCAATTGAACTACATCTCTTAAGTTTCCAAAGGCTCAGAGACTACCATGGTTTAGTCTATGCATTCAATTTTGATTTTAGTGCTATATTTTTAGGCCAATGCAAATACAAGAAGAAGAAAATATAAGTGGTGCTCAAACAAAATACTCAAACTTCTCATCAATCAACTGGAAGAAGAATTATGGTTATCCTCCTCTTATCAAAATGATAAAACTCCTTCAAGGAAACACTATCAAATGCAGAGTTGGGTGCTTGATAGTTTAAATGATGACTTGAATACACTTGTAATCTCTAAACTATAAAGTCTACTTACTCCTTAAAATAACAATCTCCAATTCAAAATTTGAACACCATTCATCAAAATGTATATGGGTTCAATGCATTGGAGATAATATACTCACGAAGACTTGAAATATGAAACACAAAAATCAATGAAAAGGGGAAACAATTAAAAGAGTTATGGTTTTGCCTAAACATTCTCTTGATGACACAGGTTTCCATGCAATTCATGTCCATTAACCATACCAATGCCCAATGCTTTCTAATTCTATGTATGTCACGTATAACCTCCAACACAACTCCAACAAATGATTATGGCTTGTATGATGGTGTCTACAACCTCAAAAAACTCATAACACTACGTGCAACTCGTGGAGAGGTTTCAACTACTTGCTAGGAAACATGTGGTCTTTGCAATGCCTACAAGCAACAATTGAATATTCAAAAAACAAGAAGATGGCTTGTGGCAGCCATGTCTAGGGAAATGATGTTTTTTCCCTTCTCCAATATGTTGAGGGGGATGGATTCCCTTTGAATCAACATCAGGGATCACACTCGAAGATGAGGCCCAATTCGACTCTTCCTTGTTTGGGATAATGTGATTCTCTGGGTTAATGGCCCAACAAACTTTCCATGAGCTTTAATGATTGTGTGTTTGTTTCAAATACATTCCTTGAACTATTTTGTTACTTGTTCTCTTTCCTTTTTGGGTACTTATTTATTTTTTCTGTTTTATTACAAAGGAAAACAAGAATAACAAAGAAATAGATTTAATGGGGAAATCCGTGCCCATGATAACCTTTAGCAATGATAGGTATGTAACATATGAAACCAAATCACTCTAGTACTAATACCAACATTTATCAATCGCCATATATTCTTAAGAAACATAAATAAATAACATGCATGAAGAGATATATGAGGAAAAGAGAAGTGGTAATTAGTTATATGATTTTTCTCAGTTTACTTAACACAAAGAATTAAATAACATAAGATTTTACCAAACTTTATCCAAATATTTCTTAACCAATCAAGGTAACTAGAAATAATTAAGATCTTACTAGAAACCTATAGCTTCCAATTAAAAATGCAGAACAATCCACCAATCAAATGACAAGCATAGATTTGGAAACACGTTGTGGCTCCTTCTGAGCTTTTGAATTAACTTTTGGAAATAATTCCACTTACATCAATACCAAAAATTCTTACACAAAACCTTCGATCGTTATTGCGTGGTTGATTCTCTTATTTATCAAAATCAAATTGTCTAAAAATAGTACTAACACTATTTAAAATACAAAAACATAAAGAAATGTGGACTTATCTATTTGTTTTCTTCAAGTTGTTCCTTAGTCATATGGATACTAATCCAATGGATTCACTTTGTCATATTCGACCCACTGGGAGAAAAGGTCCTCACACGTGTGCATGTAAGGGAAGTAATGATGATCAATGGGTGTGTTGAATACTTCCCTTGTCTCTCCTGTGCGATGTCTATATTTGTCTAGCTTGGGGGTCACACATTATAGAACAACTGTTATCTTGATGGTGTCTTCCACAAAATTTTTAACCTACCCTCATGCCAAGGTGTTCATTTGTTGAACGCCTGATTTCCCCATTAACTCTATTTATTTGTTATCCTTGTTTCCCTTTGTAATAAAGAAGAAAAAGAAATAAGTACCCCCCTGTTGGCAACCCAACATATTTTTAACTTTTTAAAGCATCAAATAATAATCTATGTAGCTGCCTACCTAGGGTTGTACTTTTTTTGTTCTTCATAAGCAATTTTTGAAATTACAAATGTGAGTTTTCGGTTATTCCTAGTGTTTTTGTTTTCATGCTTCGTTCATGACTGAAAGCATGAAAACAAAGCATTAATACTTATGACTGTATTACCGCTTTATTTAAAAGTTTATGAAAGGTAGATGGCTCCACAGTTTTTGTTAATTAAGACTTTGTTTCCTGCTATCAACCTCATCTTATTTATTGATTCCTCAAATGTGAAGCATGCTTATGGATTGTTATTTGAATCAATAAGTGTCCTTTTAGTTTAAACCTTGATATATTTTTGTGGCCCTTGGTCATGCGTTCCCTTGTCACTACATTTTGGTTTTTAAGTTTTTTTCCCTATCCTAAACTTTAGAAACCAAACCTACCTTGTTGCACAATGATAAATTTTTAATGCACCTGGTCGTGGCCTGTACCATGTGAGAGGTGGCAGTTCGACAACAGTAAGCCCATCACTTCAATCTTAGTCTCGGGTTTTGTATGTACTCCTCGCATTCATTTCACAAAACACCTATCATTTTGTATTGAGGAACTTCTGTTCATACGCCCTAGATTATTGATGAGTTTTGGGTCTGAAATGTCACTCTGGTCTTCTCCTTCAAAACCCTCCATACTCACTATGTTTTATTGACTGCTTGTTGAATCCCCATGGCCCGAGTTGTTAGGATTGAATCCAATGGCTCTTAGACCCTTCTCCTGTGCGATGATGCAAGGGAAGATCTCGAGGGTCAAGGATAGCTTGTTTTATTGAGAAATTCCAGGGATTCAACTTGTGTACCGCTCAAGAATTTTCCCTTTCGTTTGACGGATGCCGAGACAAGGTGGGAGACGTTCAGGTCGAAGTCACAAAGGATTTTTTAGGTCAAGAAATAGGTCTTCCTTTGACCAGGCAGTAGTGGTTCAAAAACGCTAAAGTCGAGGAGGTTCCATGGAGTCTTTTCTTCACGTCTCGAAAAATCAATTGCTGTGATAGAGGTATGCCCGTGTCCATGTTGAAAACCTGATGGCATGGCCTGCTAGCAGTCTTGAAACAATTCGTGATGTGTGAAGGCCATTTTGGTTTTGTATTTCTATATCATATACATTTTCTTATGAATTTCATTGGGTTTCAATTAAACATTCCCTATTACCTGTGGAGAAGCTTGTATAAAATGGCAAAGAGGTATAAAATACAACAATTGGATTCAAGCTTGTTTCACCATGGCCTAATAAATATACTGTTGGTACATCAATTAAAATTACAAAATGATGGATGGAACGCCTTCCTAGCCCGAAATGGCTTCATTAACTCTGATGCTGTAGAGGTTGACAAACCCGTGATAGAGGAAACCGTAGTCCCTTCATCTACACAGGCCTATCTTACAACCACCCTCAGTAAGCCTATATCCGACCCAAAAGATGTTGAGCAGAGCCATCCTAACACCTCTGTTAACAATACAAACAAACGTGTGGGGAAGCCATCTAAAGGTGTTATCGATTTAGGTTTTAAAAATAAAAGGGCAGGTAGGTTGATCTCGAGGAAATTGCAAAATAAATCAAACCCTCATTTGAGCTCCATGATTGAGACCCATGAGATATCAGACTTGGAAATCAACAGATTCTATAGCCAGTCTATTCTTATTCGAAATTTGGAAAAGATTGGTTAAATGTATATCTGAATTTCTTTATTTCATCTTTTTCTTTCAGGATATTTGGGAGTTTATGGTGACTAAATGATATGGAACCTTTTTGAGCTTATTAGCCATATCCATGGCTCTTTTTTGTGTAAACAGGAACAAACTCTTTTTCATTTTTAGAGATTTAGTGTGATTTGGGGTGGTTATATTTCCCCTATTTTTGTAATCAGTAGATGATTGTAGAGATTTAATCTTATCTTATAAGATAAGACAATTAGCTTTTCTGAACCCTTTATAAACTCGTATTTTTTGTAATCAAATCATGTTGGTCTGGGGCTGAAGTATGGATAATTAATGCACAGACTTGAATGGAATATAAATACGTATTACATATTTAGCTTCTTGTGTATAATGTCTTAGTTTAAGTTCTGTTTATGTTGACATGATAATAGGTGTTGATAGCTTTTGTCTTCATGCTTTATTATGAGTTGGGATAATTCATTTATAAGTGATGTCCATATGTGATGTTTCAGATATCATATAGGGTGATCATCTATTCAACTCAAATTATGAGATTTATCTTTAATTTTTTGTTGAACGTTTAAATGCAAAGTTCTTACAATAATATTTATCTCACTGTAATTGCTTATAAATCATAAGATCACTGTGACTATCTATATTATACGTTTGGTTATTAAAACTCAATTTACATCATATTGTTTCACATTTCTTCAGAACGATCTTAAGGTTCGTTGCAGTTTTACCTCTAGAACAAGGTGGGTGGATATTCTCTATAACACAGACGTTGGATGCATTAATAGGTTAGTTCTTTTCTTTTTGTCGTTTGTTTGTCTTCAAAACTCTAATATATGGTCTGGCTTTAACATACCACATACTCCTGTTTCATTGTATATTTTTCTGTTTAATCTTAGATAAACAAAGAAAAAACAAAAAATAGTTTATGTGCTTTCTTTATCTGCTTTTTTTAAAGAAACCATCTTCACATAGATTTTCGTGAGCTTAGATTAAAACTTGCAACTTGTATATCATGCACATAAATAAGATAGACAGATCTGTTGTGTAAATATTATTTAAAATAGTTATACAGATACATATGTACGTTAAGTAGTTATTTAAATAGTTAACTCTTTTTCTTTTTGTTTCTTTTAGGACTTTTATATTGGCCAACAGAGCCATTAAACCCATTAGAGTGAGTCATACCAAACGGCTTGGGTTATTTAGACAACCCCGGACCAGACTCGTTCTTCCAATTGATGGACGGTCATTTTTGCCTGTCAACAAATGGTGCTAGAAGGAGGGCCTGAACACGATTGATGGCACGTGGAGGTCACAAGACTCCTCCCCCACACACCCGCTCCCCTATAGTAACAAGAAGTTGTTCTGACAACAACGTTACTTCTCAAACAACAACCACCTCAAATGAAAATCCACAGATTACCGTTGAGACAGTAACACCAAACCCTTCAGGGTCTGACGTACAAGAAATTGTTCGTCAATCACTTCTAAGGACACACGATGATTTGGCACGTATCCGACAACCAGGTCGACCACTGAATCAACCGCTATATTTCTCTGATATCAGGGAGAAACTTGAAGGCACTGGTCTTCTACTAAATCCTACGGATCCAGATCATAACCCCACTCCTGCAGCCGGAGGATATGGTATCCCACCTTCACCACCGCCTTCATCTCCTTCCTCTTTGAGAGAAGAGTCATCGGACGAAGGGAGTTCTTCATCTCAGCCTTCAACACCACCCATGCCCATGGAAAATCCAAACAATCCCGCCAGACCTTGTCTCGATCAAGATGCTGTGGCCATACTTGGACCCTAGCATCCTTTGCCTAAACATCCAGAGAAATGGCTCCCTAAATTCGATCCAAATTCTAGGCAAATCGATGAGGATCACATAAAAAAATTCATGCTAGCCATTAGACTCCAAAACGTAGAACACGAAGATTTAGTATGTAGACTTTTCCCATATACATTCGAAGGCAATGCCTCTACGTGGTATTTTTCCCAACAACCCCACACCATTGTATCTTGGGATAGATTCAAATCTTGTTTCCTTGAGAAATTCAGAGACGACAAATCTCCAGAAGTCTTAGTCATGGAACTCTCTAGTTTAAAGATGAACCCCAAGGAAAAAATAAAAGACTTTAATCAAAATTTTCTAACATTAAAAAATTGAATCCCCATTGATTCAATGCCTGCTGAAAATCTTATCGTTTCATATTACACCAAAGCCTTACACCAGAACATAACAATCTTGGTAAAAAGGTCTAAGAAGGCAACATTATTGGAAGCCTTCAAGGAGGCAAGCCAAATTGAGAAATATATTCTAAGCCTAAAGGATAATATCTGTAATGAGGCAGAGATTACCTCATCTTCCAAGAAGAAAATTGAAATTCTTCCTAGACCTCCCCAAACCAAAACTCAATCAGACAGTTCAGATCTAGAAAGTTTAAATAAGGTCGTTTAGAAATTTTCTAATCAAGTCGTAGATTTAAGGAGATCGGCTGAAGAAGCTTCTTCAAGCAAAGGGCCTTACAAACCCCCTTTCAGAAAACCTTTTCCCACAAATCGACCCAACTTAAATTCTGAAGGCCTTAATTTATAAAGCCTACAATATGCGATACAGACAATCCTTGAAGCTCATGATAACTTAGTTCCCCCTAAGATTTCTGAAGATGTAGTTGAACAAGAAATAGTGGAAGAGGACGAATCCTCTCCCAACATCTTCGGGCATTTTTCAGATAATATCTTTCAAGCCAATTTTGAAATGGTTCATCCTTATAATACCAGAAGCAAAACACAAAACAAACCCTCTTCTGAAATTGGAACTAGTGCACCTCAAAAATAGTTTAAGCACACTGAAAGTAAACAGAATTCAACAACCCCAAGTTTAGAATACGATCTGATTGAAGACCTTAAGATAGTTAGAGCTAATATTTCTATTTATGAATTGTTGAAGTTTCCTTTTCTTCTGCAAAAGATGCTTCAGAACATTGCAGAAAACAACAAAAACAACAATCTGAACAACAACAAATTTGCAGAAAACAACCCTAAAACATTTCAAAAGGTTCCCGTTAAAACGACACTAGAACCCTCGGATAAAAGAGACCTTGCTGTAAAAAGTGTAACAAATGTAGATAGAATAATTCCTGGGACTGCAACTAAAAACCAACAAAGTTATGTTGTTAACACTCATAGAAATGTCCCACCTTTTCTGTTGACCTTTGAAATTTTCAATAGGAATGTACATAATTGTATGGTAGATTCTGGCGCATCATCAAATGTAATGCCTTGGTCTGTCTGCTAGAAAATTAATGTTGAAGTCCAACCTTCAAGTCTGAAAATTATTCAGCTTGATCGGACCAGTGTTAAGGTGATAGGTGAATTAAAAAATGTCCTTATCAGATTATCCTCTAATCCTAAAGTTCACCAGATTATTGATATTATTTTCGTGGACAACCCTAAAGTATATGACTTATTTTTAAGTAGGGATTGGTCCGAACAACTGCATGGTTACTTTGTGATAGAATGGTCTCATTTGTGGATGCCAGAGAATGGAAATCCTAATAGAATCAAGATCAATCGTGAGTGTTATCTCAAGCTTATCGTGATTGATTTAAGTGACACTAATGAACCATTTATTGCTTCTGCTAATTCACCTGAAATGCAGGGAATGAACACCTTTTTTGGTAACTTCATGGCAGAAACTTCTACCATTACTGACCCGAAACAACAGTCAGAACTCATGACATGCACACAGTCGACAACTCTCCCTAATATGTCACATACAACTGATGAGACTCACATATGGTCTCTCTATTTTGATGGGTCCAAATCTAAAGAAGGAGCTGGTGCAGGATGTGTGCTCATTGACTCGGCAGTTAACAAAACTTTGATCACTTGCCGATTAGAATTTGAATGCACAAACAATACGACTGAATATGAGGCACTTCTGTAAGGACTCAGAAAGGCACTAGATTTGAAAATATAGAATTTAGTGGTATTCGACGACTCATAAATTGTGGTCAAGCAGGTAAGGAATTCCATTCATTGCCTGACTCCACACCTTAAAAGTTATCAAGCTGAGGTATGGAATCTAATGCACAAATTTTCCGCATTTAACATTAATTCCATTCCAATATTAAATAATTCTGAGGCTGACTTGTTGGCTAATGCTGCTTCTAAATTGTTTCCCGCAGAAGGCCTTTCTCCAAACGCATTCTCCATTGAGTTGTTGTTCAGACCGTCAGTCCCGGACAACATCTTTAATTGGAGAGTGTTCGATGACGATCAACATATCATCAGTTTCCTGCACATGGAAGACACTTTCCAAGGTGTGGTTATCGATGAAGGCACCCACGATGAAGACCTCCACAATTTTATGGTAATATCGGACCCAAGGTCCCCAGAAATGACATAAGATCTGGTAAATTCTATCCCAAAATCTGTGGTAAGATTATAATTTTTTTATGATTTGCATGATAAATTCAGAAAATCGATAAATTGTAAAATGAATAGTTCTTACTTGACCCATGAAAAAGTAAATCTAGGAACTAAAGATAATCCACAATGCATCAATTTGGGAACGAGATGTTTTGAGCAAGAGAAATCAGCCTTTATTAAATTGTTTAAAGAATTTAAGGATGTCTTTGCTTGGACGTATGATGATCTAAAAACATTCGACCCTAACATTATACAACACATCATCCCCATGAAACCCTTGACTCAGCCTTTTCAATAGAAGTTAAGAAAGATGCACCCAAAGCTAGAACCAACGGTCAAGAAGGAACTAAACAAACTATTGAATGCAAATATAATCTTCCCGGTAAGGCATACTCAATGGGTTTCTAACCTTGTGCCTGTGAGGAAGAAAAGTGGCGAAATCCGACTATGTGTCGATTTCCAAAACTTAAACTGAGCATCTGATAAAGACAACTACCCCGTTCCTACGATGGAACAAATTCTCCAGCAGGTATCCGGTTCTGAAAGATTGTCGCTACTAGACGGTTTTTCAAGTACAACCAAGTCCTCATGTCTCCTCCAGACCAGCTAAAAACCACTTTCCGTACTCCATGGGGAACCTATGCTTATAGAAAGATGCCCTTTGGGCTTATAAATGCTAGTGCCACTTTCCAGAGAGCGATGGATATCGCTTTTCGTGGTCTAATCAATCAATCTGTAGTAGTCTATCTCGATGATGTCATAGTTTTCTCCAAGAATAAGGAGGATCACTTAGCCAATCTGAGATCTGTTTTACAACGACGTCGTAAGTACAACATCTCTCTGAATCCTAAAAAATATGTCTTTGCAGTAGGACAAGGCAAGCTGCTTAGATTCATAGTATCCAATGAAGTTATGATCATTGATCCCGAGAGGACTCAAGTCATTTCAAAACTCCCTCCCCACTCTTCCAAAAAATCTATGCAATCTTTCCTAGGTTACATAAATTTTGTCAGAAGGTTCGTTCTGAGTTTTTTGGAAATGGCGAGGCCTTTACAAAACTTAATAAAAAAGGATGTGTAATACCATTGGGGACCTCAAGAAAGTCAAGCCTTTGATTCAATCAAAAAATCCATAGTAGAGGCTCCATCCCTAATAAGCCCTGACTTTTCACGAGATTTCACTCTTTACACGTTTGCCTCCGATAGATCTTATGCCGCTGTGCTAACCCAAAGGAATGCTGAAAACAATGAGGTTCCCATTGCCTTTATGAGCCCAGCCTTTAAGGGAGCAGATCTTAATTATCCAGCTGTAGATCAACAGGCTTACACTGTTTTTAAAGTAGTAAAACATTTCCGATCGTATCTACTAAAATATAGAACTAAAGTCATGGTTCCTTACCCTGCTGTCGGAAATTTATTAGTATAGAAAGAACTGGGTGAAAAATGGGCAAACTGGGTGACATCCTTACAAGAGTTTGACCTCAAGATCACCCCAACACAAATTTTTAGAGGCCAAGTCTATGTAAATTGGTCGCTGATTCAGTTGAAGAACAACAAAGTCAAACTGATATGTTAATTGAAGATCGACATAATCAAAGTCAAATCTACTGTGTACAAAATTCTACAAATACTTGGCATGATGACATTAAGTTTTATCTAATACACGGTTCAACTCCTCGTCACCTTGATCCCAAAAAGAGGAGAGCGTTGAGATTAAAGTCCGCACCTTACTATCTTGTGAATGGTGTATTATTTCGCAAATTTTTTGATGAAATCCTTATGCGTTGTCTAGCAAGAGATGAAGCAGATAAAGTCTTATCTGAGTTGCATGCAGGAGAAGCTGGTGTGCATTTCATTGGAGACACTACTGTCCACAAAGTATTAAGGGCAGGGTATTATTGGCCCACGCTTTTCAAATATGACCATACATTATGCCGCAAATGCGCAATCTGTCAAAAGGCTTCTGGACATGTATAGAAGGCAACATTCCTGCTGCAACCTGTTTCGATGGATTTCCCTTTTCAACAATGGGGTCTTGACATCATTGGCCCAATAAACCCCACCTCCTCACAACAACATAAATACATCATCACAACAACAGATTATTTCACCAGATGGTCCAAGGCTGCGCCATTAAAAGTGGTAAACACCAGTCAGGTAATATCTTTCCTTAATTCAAATATCATTACTCGATTTGGTATTCCTGAATGTCTGGTTTTCGATAATGCTTCCTATTTTTCGTCCCTAGATATGAGTGCCTTTTCTTTAGAAAAAAATGATAAAGATAAAATATTTTGCCAGCTATTACCCCCAAGGAAATGGTTTGGCAGAATCGACAAACAAGAACCTGATCAAGATTATCAAGAGAACAGTCTCCGAAAACCACAAAATTTGGCATAATGCACTATTCAATGCACTCTGGGCTGATCGGGTAACTCCGAAAACTGCTGTTGGTAATTCCCCCTTCTTTCTTGTTTACGGAAGGGAAGCAATTCTTCCTCCACATGTTCTGCTCCCCTCTCTGCAACTATCGCATAAGGTTCATGAAGAAGACTGTCCTCCTCTGGAAAGTTGGATTAATGCTTTGCTGAATTTAGAAGAGGTAAGGACTCAAGCAAAACAAAAACTAGATCAACATCAACATATTGTCAAAAGCTGGTTTGATTCGAGTTCTACCTCAGATAAGAATTTTGAGGTAGGTGATCTTGTCCTTAAGTGGGATAAACCTCATGAGGGGAAAGGGGAACATACTAAGTTCCAAAACCTGTGGTTGGGACCATTCTTAATCACTGAAAAACTAGGTCTCAGTTCTTTTCGCCTACAAAATTTAGAGGGACAACCAGACACCTTTCTGGTGAATGAACAAGCTCTCAAGAAGTATTTCGCCTGACAAATCCTAGATACACCTTTTGTACATAACCGTTTCTATTTTGGTTTGTTTTGGTTTTCTTTTTCTTTTTTTTCTTTCTTTCATTAATTTTGTTTTGGCTTTCTGAGTTAAACATGCATGTATTACAGTTTAGTTCAGAAGGGGAGAACATAATGCTTCATCTCAAAACAACTGTCAAGGGCTACCAGAGCATCAATTGATGTGTTTTTCTAAAAACGTAGACTAGTGAAAGATGGTATTTTGTTTGAGAATCGATTTCTCGGTTTCAATTTGCATTTGAGAGTAAACACTACTATCATTAAAAGCTCTTTATGCTGTCCCTGCTTTTAAGAAAGCAACTCAATGATGCCTTCCTATCCTCGAAAAATTGGTTTCGTTAGTGAACTATTTTCAGACCATGATGAAGGTTAGCAAGAAAAAATTAAAGCAGACAGAAAATAACAAAATGTGCCAAAGACTGAAATTTTCAGCATCACACCGCTCTTCTGGATATCTATAAATTATATCAATAATTTCTTGAGAGTTGTGGGAAGTGTTTGCAAACCCACCGGGATACTGAACAGGTCTGTTGGCAGTGGGTAAATGCATGCATGGTGCCAAGACAACTTCGCTGGGGTACTGAACGGGCCCGCTGGCAGAGAAGCGATGTCAGGTTAGAGAAAATTCTCAGGTAAAAATAAAGTATTTTTTGATCATAAGCATCCTTCATTCTGATTTGAATTTTCTTGGAGAGGATAGAGGCGTCAGAGTGGGTTAATTGACATCCCTGTCGAGGCTATGGACGCCTGCTGGAAGTAGTGGCCCTATCAACAACATTGGAGCCAATAACTTAAACATTGTGGCTTTCATTTGTTAAGTCTGTCACCAAATTTCATTTTTTAACGAAAGGTATCTTAAGCTGGACCACATAATGATGGTCAAAGATGCTCAAATGTCTTTCAATTGTTCTTTGATTTGAAATCATTCAAATATTTCTAACTTGAACTTGATAGTGATACAGAGATAACTGCTTCTCCTAGCAAGTCGCCATTGTTGGCAGCCCAACCTATTTTTAACTTTGTAAAGCATCGAATAATAATCTATGTAGCTGCTTACCTGGGGTTGTACTTTTTTTGTTCTTCATAAGCAATTTTTGAAACAAACAAATGTGAGTTTTCGGTTATTCCTAGTGTTTTTGTTTTCATGCTTCGTTCATGACTGAAATCATGAAAACGAAGCATTAATACTTATGACTATATTACCGCTTTATATAAAAGTTTATGAAAGGTAGATGACTCCACAGTTTTTTTTAATAAAGACTTTATTTCCTGCTATCAAGCTCATCTTCTTTATTGATTCCTCAAATGTGAAGCATGCTTATGGATTGTTATTTGAATCAACAAGGGTCCTTTTAGTTTAAACCTTGATATATTTTTGTGGCCCTTGGTCATGCGTTCCCTTGTCACTACATTTTGGTTTTTAATTTTTTTTCCCTATCCTAAAATTTTGAAACCAAACCTACCTTGTTGCGCAATGATAAAGTTTTAATGCACCTGGTCGTGGCTTGTACCATGTGAGAGGTGGTAGTTCGACGAAAATAAGCCCATCACTTCGAGCTTAGTCTCGAGTTTTGTATGTACTCCTCGCATTCATTTCACAAAACGCCTATCATTTCGTATTGAGGAACTTCTATTCATACACCCTAGGTTATTGATGAGTTTTGGGTCTGAAATGTTGCTTTGGTCTTCTCCTTCAAAACCCTCCATAATCACTGTGTTTTATTGACTGCTTGTAAAATCCCCATGGCCCCGGTTGTTAGGATTGAACCCAATGGCTCTTCGACCCTACTCCTGTGCGATGATGCAAGGGAAGATCTTGAGGGTCAACGCTGGCTTGTTTTTATTGAGAAATTCCAGGGATTCAACTTGTGTACCGCTCAGGAATTTTCCCTTTCGTTTGACAGATTCCGAGCCAAGGTAGGAGACATTCAGGTCGAAGTCACAGAGGATTTTTTAGGTCAAGCAACAAGTCTTCCTTTGACTGGGCAAAAGTGGTTCAAAAATGCTAAAGTCGAGGATGTTCCATGAAGTCTTTTCTTCACGTCTCGAAAAATCAATTGTTGCGACAGATGTATGCCCATGTCCATGTTGAAAACCCAATGGCATGGCCTGCTAGCAGTCTTGAAACAATTCGTGACGTGTGAAGGCCGTTTTGGTTTTGTATTTCTATATCATATATGTTTTCTTATGAATTTCATTGGGTTTCAATTAAACATGCCATATTACCTAGGGAGAAGCTTGTATAAAATGGCAAAGAGGTATAAAAGACAACAATTGGATTCAAGCTTGTTTCACCATGGCCTAATAAAGATACTATTGGTACATCAATTGAAATTACAAAATGATGTCTGGAACGCCTTCCTAGCCCGAAATGGCTTCGTTAACTCTGATGCTGTAGAGGTTGACAAACCCGTGATAGAGGAAACCGTAGTCCCTTCAGCTACATAGGCCTGTCTTACAACCACCCTCAGTAAGCCTATATCCGACCCAAAAGATGTTGAGTAGAGCCATCCTAACGCCTTTGTTAAGAATACAAACAGACTTGTGGGGAAGCCATCTAAAGGTGTTATCGATTTAGGTTTTAAAAATAAAAGGGCAGGTAGGTTGATCTCTAGGAAATTGCGAAATAAATCAAACCCTCATGTGAGATCGATGATCAAGATCCATGAGAGCTCAGACTCGAAAATCAACAGATTCTGTAGCTGGTCTATTCTTATTCAAAATTTGGAAAATATTGGTTAAATGTATATCTGAATTTCTTTATTTCATCTTTTTCTTTCAGGATATTTGGGAGTTTATGGTGACTAAATGATCTGGAGCCTTTTTGAGCTTATTAGCCATATCCATGGCTCATTTTTGTGTAAACAGGAACAAACTCTTTTTCTTTTTTAGATATTTAGTGTGATTTGGGGTGGTTATATTCCCCTTATTTTTGTAATCAGTAGATGATTGTAGAGATTTAATCTTATCTTATAAGATAAGACGGTTAGCTTTTCTGAACCCTTTATAAACTCATATTTTTTGTAGTCAAATCATGTTGGCCTGGGGCTAAAGTATGGATAATTAATGCATAGACTTGAATGGAACATAAATACATATTACAACTTTAGCTTCTTGTGTATAATGTCTTAGTTTAAGTTCTGTTTATCTTGACATGATAATAGGTGTTGATGGATTTTGTCTTCATGCTTTATTATGAGTTGGGATAATTCATTTATAAATGCTGTCCATATGTGATGTTTCAGATATCATATAGGGTGATCATCTATTCAACTCAAATTATGAGATTTATCTTTAATTTTCTGTTGAACATTTAAATGCAAAGTTCTTACAATAAGATTTATCTCACTGTAATTGCTTATAAATCATAAGATCACTGTGACTATTTGTATTATACGTTCGGTTATTAAAATTAAATTTACAACATATTGTTTCACATTTATTCGGAACGATCTTAAGGTTCGTTGCAGTTTTACCTCTCGGACAAGGTGGCTGGATATTCTCTATAACACAGACATTGGATACATTAATAGGTTAGTTCTTTTATTTTTGTCGTTTGTTTGTCTTCGAAACTCTAATATATGGTCCGACTTTGACCAACCACATACTCTTGTTTCAAAGTATATTTTTCTGTTTAATCTTAGATAAACAAAGAAAAAACAAAAAATAGTTTATGTGCTTTCTTTATGTGCTTTTGTTAAAGCAACCATCTTCACATAGATTTTCGTGATCTTAGATTAAAACTCACAACTTGTATATCATGCACATAAATAAGATAGATAGATCCGTTATGTAAATATTATTTAAAATAGTTATATAGATACGTATGTACGTTAAGTAGTTATTTAAATAGTTAACTTTTATTCTTTTTGTTTCTTTTAGGACTTTTAGATTGTCCAGCAGAGCCATTAAACCCGTTAGAGCGAGTCATACCAAACGACTTGGGTTATTTAGAAAACCCCGGATCAGATTCGTTCTTCCAATTGACGAACGGTCATTTTCGCCCATCAACACCCCCCAAAAAAGAGAAAAGGTAACCAAATAGTTCGAGGAATGTATTTGAAACAAACACACAATAATTAAAGCTCATCGAAAGGATGCCAGACTAGTAATATGGAGAATCACACTATTCCAAACGAGGAAGAGTCTAATTAGGCCTCATCTTCGGGTGTGATCTCTATTATTGAGTCAAAGGGAATCCGACCCCCTCAACACAATATTCATTTAAACAAGAAAAATCAAAATTGTAAACTCTCTACAATAGCGTAACAACCATATTATCTAAGCCACTGATCTTGAATCTCATAGATAACCAACAATGGACATTTCAAATATGTTGGGATTCTTTAATGGTCACTAAGAATGAAAACATGAAGCACGAATCAAAGCATTTCCATTAAATGAATCTTCAAGCCATTAAAATAACCAAGCAACCATTTAGACACAAAGTATTTTCTCCATGCCATTCTTAATTGTCACCATTCACACTCTCCAAGCAACACATTATTAAACAAAATAAGAGAAAAAAGATCTCACATGCCAATAAAAAAAACTGTTTACAACACCAATAAAAAACCAAGACTATGCAATTACTCTGTCTTTGAGAACTATGTCTTCAGAGCAACTCCTTTGCACATGAATATCCAATTGAACTAGAGCTCCCAAGGTTCTATAGGTTGAGACACCATCATGGTTTGTTATATGTGTTTAGTTATGATTGTAGTGCTGTGTTTTAGGCCAATGCAAATATGAGAAGAAGCAAGTATAAGTGGTTCTTGAACCCAATAATCAAGCTTCTCATCAATCATCTGGAAGAATTATTACGGTTATCCTCCTCTTATCAGAATGATAGTACTCTTTCAAGGAAACATTATCCCCCCCCCCCTCTCTCTACACACACATGCATATATATACATACATATATACACATATGTATGTATGTATATACATGTGTGTGTGTGTGTATTTGGTATAATATACTCATGAATATTTGAACTATGAAATGCCAAAATCAATAAAAAAGGACAACAATTAAAGGAGTTATGGTTTTGCCTAAACGTTCTCTTGATGGCATAGGTTTCCAAGCAATACAATGTCCATTAACCATACCAATTCCCATTCAAAAAACATACACTCATCAAGGAAGAGAGGGGTGGCCTACTAGTGCCATGTACGCCCCGTATGATGTATAACACAACTCCAATGAGTGTGTAGAACCTGTACGGTGGTGCGTGTGACCTCGAAAGGCTCAAAATGTAGCATACGACCCATGGAGAGGTTTCAATTACTTGTTGGGAAGTGTATGGTCTCTATAATGCCTACAAACAATAATTGAATCTCCAGAAAACAAGAAGATGGCATGTGGCAACCATGACAAGAATAATGATGTTTTTCCCCTTCTCCAATAGTGAATTAAACAAGAAAATATAGAATTGGAAGCTCTATACAATAGTGCAACAACCATATTATCTAAGCCATTGATCTTGAATCTTAGACATAAACCAACAACTTGCATTTCAAAGTTATTGGGATTCATTAATGTCCATAATGAATGAAAACATGAAGAAAAACTCAGATCATTTCCGTTAAATGAAATGTCACACCATTAAAATAGCTAGAAAACCATTAAAATATAGAGAATTTTCTTCTTGCCATTTTTAATTGTCACCATTCACACACTTTGAGCATCACATTATTAAACAAAACATGTGCAACAAGATATCACACATAGAATTTTCTCAACAATCACAAAAAAAAATTCATACATAGTAATGGGAAGGTCAACAAGCTTCACCTTTCATTCCCATTCCTCAACCTTTTCTCTCCTATTTCCATTTTCTATTTTATTTAATTCTTGTTTTTCCTGTCTTTTGTCTCATTTACTTTTACATTTGCATTTTCTTTAATATTTTACATAACCTCATGAATTGTTGAATTGGACTTAAGCACCGAGTCTTACAACCATTCCATTATTCAGATCCATTTTTTTTTTTATCAAAGGTGCTTGCCCTTCCTTGGTCTCTTCGATGATGACATGTAATTTATCCAATGCCTTCTCCTTCATTTCCAATTCTTGGTATAGATGAGTCATCATTTGAGGGAGATTATATTCTTTCCCATTATCCAAATGTAATGCTTTCTCTCCCAATTGCAAGAGATGAACTTTGATCTCATTCCAATTTGTCACAATGGTGGTGAATTTAGCTTGGCATTTCTAATGCACAATCTGAACTTTTTATATTATGTTTGGCGTTATTCTATCATTTGTTGAAGTCAACTTGATGCTTTGTAACATCTTCAAAATGAATTTGGGTTATGTATCCATTACAATCTTATCTTATCTTTTTATTTATAAACCCTTGATAACCTTCATAAATGCCACTATGCATAAGATTTATATCAACATCATTGAACATGTACTGTGGTTAATATTTGAATTTGAAAGTGCCTGTATCCATGAAAAAAATTAACTTATAGTGAGGATTTATTGTTCGAGTTGAGAATTTTCTTCAAAGTGGGAAAAGTAAAGATGTATTTTTATAACATATGAAGATAGATTACAATCCAAAAGAGAACCTTTTGCTTGAATGCAATGGCTTAATTTAAAAATTTAGTTCGTGGCTCTTGGCATTCTAACTCCCATGACTCTTCATATATCCTTGGTGAATCTTGAGATTCTAGTTCTTAACCTACTTGAATATTTAACAAGTTTAACTTGTGAATAATAATAATATAATACAAGCAATTTTACAAATGTGCTAACAGATTGTGAGACTTATCCAATAAATCTCAACACCATATATTTATTTTTCTTTCAATTCACACTTGAATGGTTATGCCCAACACTATGGCCATTTGTATTCATGCTTGCACACTCTTCTTATGTTTGGCGAGTATACCAAACACTTCAACTAGAAATGCACATTCTTTTTATGCTTAGGGAATGCACCAAATTCTTTGGTTGGAAATGCACATTCTTCTCATGCTTGGAATATACAAAAAAACTTACTCTAAAATGCAAATTCTTTATTTCTCTCCAATTCATTCTTCACTATGTAGAGAGCCCAAATCAATGGCTCATTTCTTAAGTCAAACAAGCTTCGAAACTTGTATAAAAACTTGCTTTATTTCTCCTTCAATCTCCTTCTATCCTAAACTCCCTAACCAATGATCCTATAAATGAGAAATTCTCTATTGAAATAATGTAAGTACTCCCTTTCCTTTAAACATTCATAAACACTACAAATGTTGCATAAATGAAGCACAAGTGATAAAGGAATACCTTGGATTTCAAGATTGCAATCATAGAAGTAATTACCCATAACAAATCCAAAAATAACAATTGAAAAACACACTAGTTTAATGAACCTATTTGATTTATGAAATGATGGAAATGGGCCTGCAATAAATCCATACCATAAAATGAATGGTAATTCTTCAATTTCAGAAATCGATCCAAATTAAATCAAAACATGGAGTTTCTCATTCCAATTTACCATTAATTAAAAAGCACCAACAAGTAAAAAAACAATCCTATCATTTGATAAAAAAACATGGGTAGCCATGACAATTTGTCACTTGAGGCTTCAATGGCATGGAGGATGTATTTCACTGATTCCAAAATCATTCATACTGATTCGAGAGAGAATTTACATCAAGAAATAGATTGATGGCCATGGGGGGTTGCACAATCCTCTTGGGTGTTCTTGTACACATAAAAATTTAATTCCAACACATGCATTCATCATATAAATATTCACCTATAGTCCTATACATGTCTATCATTCATTTGAATTATTATTCAAAATCTCAATTCATCATATTTATTCCTAGTTTGCCCATAAAATTTTAATGGAAACACGATGCTCTTGAGAATAAAATGGATATCTAGAAGGGGGAAATCAATGACAACCATGCAATGTTGAATTGGAATGATCCCTTGTTGTTGCAACACTATTCAAAATCCACTCCAAGCTTCATTTTGGTTGCAAAATCATACAATAAAGTCAATGCATTAAAAATTTAACAATGGAGAGAGTTAGGGATTGAAGTACACTTCCCAATAGGCCCATAAAAAATTTGTAATGAAAGTGTAGTGTTGCACCTCCACACAAGTTGTGCTTTGGCTTGGGGAAGACATTTTCTCTTTGTGTCATGAAATTATTCTTTGATTTTCTTGCAACTCGCATATGAATACATCAATGTATCAAGGAAGTGAATGAAAATGAAACCTACATCCCATAGTTTCCTAGAGCATAAATTGTGTGTAATTTGGATGCTATGTAAATGAAACCTACATTTCCATGGATCTGCTATTGCCCATATCTCTTTAATGAGTGCCAATCCTCCTATGGGATCTAATGATCAAATTTAAAACTCAACTTCCCAGAACTTGCCCCAAATTTATGATTTGAAAGAAATAAACACCTTGAACAACATTTCCTCCTACACCATTGTGAGATATCTTTGTTGTACAACTATGTGTGTGTCTGTATATGTATAATTTTTCTATGTTTGAAGGACTATTGGTAACATCTGTATACAATTCCCTAGATTACAGCATTGGTTTCATTGTTGGTAGTTCCTAAACCCGAGCGTGTAAAATAATGCACACATAGATGTTTATCCTGAAAGAGATACACAAGTGGCGGGAGAGAAATATCAACAACTACTTGAAGAATTAAACACACATAAATCAACTGACATTGGCAGAGGCAAGGGCCCATTTCTTCGCAGAGACTCACAAAATATTTATTGAAACAATCCCAGAAGAAATTAAAAAATACATTGACCGACCCACTAATGAATAAACTTACAAATGATGAGCAGTTAATGTCCAAATTGATTAATAGAGGTTGAAAAAATTTATGTGAGTGCGTTGAAATAATTTCTAAAGAATAATGTGAAGAGAAAGCGATTGAGGAAAGAACGTTAGTCGACAAAATAAAAGAAAGTTTTTACGACGATTTCCATGACGAGTTTTTCAATACAATACCAACTTTGTTGCACAAATTCATTTTAGATAAGGGCATCGATCATACCATTGGATATCAACCCCATCTTCATGCACCACCATCAAACTCCGACTGACATTAGAGACAAATCAATTAGGAATTTGTTTAGAGGTAGACTGCAAAGATACATGAGAAGCTTGAGATTTTTTCTTAAATAAATAAATATGGCAATGATGTGTACCCATGTCGACCAAGATTAGTTGGGTTCTACGATGGGGGGATATTTTTCCATGGGACGCCTAAATAAAATTAGTTAACTTGCGTCGAAGAGTCATTATGCCAGTAACTAGAAGGAAGTTGATCGAAAGAAAATGAGAATATACATTAGATAAAGAGATAGAAAAAAACACTACAAGAAGAATGCATTATTATAAACCTTCAGTCAACCTTCAAAATACAAAACAAGACAAATAACAAAAAAAGAGAGAAGAGACACATAACACACATGATCCAAAAGGAATTCGAGTTGAGAGAAACCCCAAGAGTGGCAGATTGTTTGAGCGCTTGAGAAATTTGAGTTTGGAAATTACCAACCAGATATGGCAAAAGGAGCAAAATTGATGACTCCTGTAAGGAGTGAGAGCCTGCATTTGGTACCCTTCAATTGGTAGATGAGGGTGAAAGCATGGATGTAGATGAATTGGGACCTGTATTATATCAACCTCTGGTTCCTGATGAAGCAAGTACCATAATCAAATAATTCCTTCACTAAAGACTGCATATTGATCTAGAACCTTCCTTAGTGTGGTATTAAATGGATGGTCAAGTAAACTTAAGAGATCACTTTTGATTGAGATACCCCCACTAGACCAGACTTGAGTAGGCAATTGGGGAGATGCGAGTATACTCCTTCACATCAAGG
>ML779783.1:270018-285356 GCA_009831015.1 Picea engelmannii
AGGAATATACACAATTAATGAATAGTTATGATGTAAATATGTGCCCTTAGGAGAACCGGTTCGTCAAGTATATAGATAAAGGGGGTCAAACATGAGACATCCTAAGTGAAATTCTTAAGGAAAATAAATAAAGTAAAGAATTCCAAATTGCAGATGAAGCATAGACCAATTCATTCGAACCACAATCATTAGCACGACTGATTTCCCTAGTTGAAGCACAACTACTGGCACAACCGATTGCTCTAGTAGAAATTAAATCGACCATACATGCGAATCTAACAACTAGCCAACAAACTTAAATGAGTCCAAGTATTCCTTAGCCTAAATACAAAATGGTTTTGAACCATATTCCCATCTATGAAGGGCATCAGGATCCCAAGATGCATTGCTTCATATGAGAAAATCTTTGGGATGTAGTCGACATAACAAATGAAGATAAATAAATGACACAATTTGGTGCAACCCTAATGGAAAGAGCATTAACATGGTCCATGAACTATACTATAAATAAATAGAGAACCAAAATAGAAATCAATTCTTGTTTCCTCTCTTTTTTAAAGTGCAAGATGTCAAACATCTCACAGCATAAAAGCTTAAAGAAATAAAGCAGAAACCAAGAGAAACAATAAGAGAATATGATAAAATATTCAAGGATATTCTTAGTTAGATTCCTTATGCAATTGATGAAAAAATCCTGGTGCTGTGGTATGAGTTCATATTATTATAGAAAATTAGAGGACCACTGTGTATGCAAGAAATTTAATCGTGTGAGGAAGCACTCCAAAAGGCCCAAAACAGTGAAATCGATGATGAATTGCCATCAACTTTGACACTAATAGAGAAAATATTGGAGGAAAAACTCGAAATTCTCCGTCCTTAAAGAATATGACTGTTCGAAGAAGTGACCTTTGGTGTTCCACCTGTCTAAATGAAGGTCACACAAAATATTACTGTAAATACAATGATGCACCTGAAAGGGAACTGGACGTTCATCAAGTACATACAAAAATTTACTGTGATATTTGTCAGTCTTTGAAAAACCACAATACCAGAGACTACCCTCACAATCTAAGGAATGTCAAGCCTAAGTGGTGTGCTATTTGTTATGACTCTATCTTCTCAGATCAAGAGTTCCAATTCAATTATCACAACAAACAAACCATCCATGTAGTATATCATACACAATCAATCAATGGAAATGTGGATCAAGGAAATCAAGGATGAGGAAATGGCTTCCATGGCGGAAATGGCTATCAAGGTAGGGCTGGCTACTAAGGAAATGAAGGTTGTAATGGAGGCTATAATGGAAGGTGTGGAATATGCAGACAAGATCAAGGCCGGGGAAGGAATTATTGTTTTACCCATTGGAAAGATGATCATATTAGCCCCGATTTCCTACTTAAATAAATAACTGACCTCAAGTTTTGTAATGTATATGGAGTAAGTTACCACTCCTTAGAAGACTGTGGTAACTATGTATGCAAAGGAGCCAAATTTGGGTCACAAGTTAATATTCTTCCATGAGAAACATGAATGAAATTGGGAAGAACAACGCTTGCGCGAACAATGAATTTTCTGAAATTGGCGGACCAGAGGTTTGTAGAACCTATTGGGACTTTGAAGAATGTTTAGACCACCATAATGAGAATTTCAACTCGGGTCAACTTTCAAGTAATCGACCTAGTCAAAGGCATCCTTGCATACCCAAAATTGGTTGGGCACCCTTGGGGTAGGAAAATGAAGGAAACTATCTCTCTAGAGAGATATAGAATCAAACTCAAGGGAAATGGTTGAAAAATTGTAATTCCTTTAGACACGAAGGAAGGAAAGTTGTGGGTTAAAGTGTGGGATGAGGACTCAAAAGCTAATAAAACATACCATATCATGCAATAAGATAAAGACAATGTGGATCCCAATGCTTCGGGAGAAATTTTACAAGGGTCGCCCTTGTTGATCGGTCGAAACACAAAGAATGAGTTATATGACTGGAAGACAAAAAACTATGAGTCAGAGGCAAGGGAGTGTTGGTCGATTGCAACCATACCAATCAACAAGTTTCACTTATGTTTCTCAATTAAAGAATTACCTTTTGTATATGAAAATAAGATGAAACACACATTTTCCTTAGTACCCACTAATTTAAAATATGGACTAGTGGATCCAATAATATTCAAAGAAATAAACTCCCTATTGTCCCATGTTGACAAGGTATCCAAAAGAAATGGGGAGCATGGAAAAATGTAGAGTCTTGTACAATATTTCATTGGTCAGGTAGCTTAATGGTGGGAAACACATTCCCCAATATTATATGCATGGACAACTGCAACGACATATTTTGTGGAACAATTTGGAGGGAAAAACCCTCTGCAACAACTTTCATAATCAATTTTAAGCCCAACTTAGACACTCCAACCCATGTTCATCAGTGTGATAATGAATGGAAAAGGTTGGCTATAGAGATGAAAGAGTATGACCCCACATGTTTCCAAGCACATTAGATGACAAACTTTACAAATGGTGTAAAATATAGGAAGCACGGGGCAAAACATTCTCGTGAATCACACTTAAGGAATTTTTTTATTAAAGATTTTGAGTTTAGGCCAGAAGAGGCATAGTTAGTTTAAGCAGTCCAAGAGCTTAGATATTTTATTGAGAAAGCAATTCTTGAAGAATTTACCAAAAGAGGAAAGGTGCTAGTCGACATGGGGTCGACTTCAACTTGCAATTTTGTGTCGAGCCACCAACTAGTCAATCTATTAGCTTGTTAACTAGACATGGAGATTGTAAGTTCTCCTAGATATAGCTTTAGATGGAAAAGGAACCACCCTCAAGTAATTCAACATTATCTAGGGAGGAAAATAAAGAAAATATAGAAAATCGAGACTTTTGAACCACCTATACTGAAGTCAAAGAAGGGGAAAGTAAAATAGACAAGTCAAAACCCCCCGAATGGATGGATGTGGAACTAAAAACTCAAGAAGTTGACATATCGATTGATGGTTGATAAAAAATGGCCTGGATAGGTGACTATTGGACAGAAAACCAAAAAGTAGAAATAATTGACTTGTTAAGAGAGTATCAGGATGTATTTGCCTGAGATTACCAATATTTTAAAGGACTCATAAAAGAGATGGGGGATATGAAAATTAACCTAATACAAGGGGCTAAGACCATTAGAAAATGTCTTTATAAATTGACACATAAATACAAACCAATTGTTCTGAGTGAAATTTGAAGGGATGTTGGCTGCCAACATCTTCTATCTGACCAAAAAATATGAATGGGCTAGCCCTATGGTTGTACAACCAAAGAAGCATGACCCAAAGAAATTAAGACTATGTGTAAACTTCCAAGGATTGAATAAGTTGATTGTTACATATCTGTTTCCAATACCATTCACTGACGAAATAATCAATGAGGTGGCAGGGCATGAATGCTACTCATTCAATGACGAATTTTCAAGGTATAATCAAGTGCCCAATTATGAGGAAGATCATGCAAAGACAACCTCTATCTCAAAGTTTGGCTCCTTTGCATACATAGTTATTCCTTTTGGACTAAAAAATGCACCAACAATGTTCTTCAGAATTGTGGTGAAATCATTTCAATAATACATTTATAAAACCATGGTGGTATACTTTGATGATTGGAATTTTTATAGCCTCATTAAAGATCATATCCAATGGCTTAGAATGATTCTAGAAAGGTTTCGACAGATTCACCTTTCCTTAAATATAAAAAAACTGCATATTTTTCACACCTATTGGAATTTTGTTGGGCCATGTTGTATGTAAGGATGGGATAAAAGTAGACATTGAAAAAATCAAAGTCAATCTCGACTTGAAACCTATGATAAATAAAAAACAGAGTAAAATATTCCTAAGGCCTACTGCATACTATAAAAAAGTTGTAAGGCATTATTTCAACATCACTTTTCCCATCGATGAGCTAATTAGAAAAGATGCCGAGTTTATATGGAGTCAGGAGTGCAATGAGTCTTTTGAAATGATAAAAAGAAAATTGGTAGAAGCACCCATATTGAGTTTTCATGACTGGTTAAAGAGGTTTCATGTTTAGGTCAATGTGTCGAATGTGGCAGTCGGTGCAATATTGGCTCAACTAGATGATGACACAATCTATCATCAGAACGGATATGCAAGTCAGAAGTTGAATAACACATAATGTAATTATTCGACCATGGAGAGAGAAGGATCATTGATGATATTTTATCTCCCAAAGTTCCATCACTATATATGTTGGCAAATCCATTTGAATTCTATATTGACCATTAGGCTTTAAAATACTTAGTAAATAAGTTAATGCATCAAGAAAGAGTATGTCAGTGGATATTATTATTCCAAGAATTCAAATTTGACATAATCGTCTGACCATAGAGAAATAATGTCGGACTCGACCACCTGTCTCGACTTGCAATAGGTGAACGCCTGATAGGGATTGATGATGAGTTACTAAATGCTCATCTATTTTGAGTCATATCCACCCCTATGGAATTTGTAGACATAGTTAAATTTTTAGAAGAGGGGAAGGCACCTAAAGAACTTCTAGAGAAAAGGAAAAAAAATCCTGGCAATGACGGCTGCACCATTCACACTAATGAATGGTTTTTTATATAAGTTGGGACTCGACGACATACTCATAATATGTGCTCTGGATCATGAATGCGAAGGAATAATGGAGGAAGCACATGTTGGTCTCACGGGTGGCCACTATCAAGTAGACACAACCACAAGAAATATTCTTCATGTTGGCCTTTGGTGGCCGAATCTACAAAAAGATTGACAGTCGAAAGTTAAGAAATGCGACATTTTCGAATAGATGGGTCATCTATTAAGAAGATATGAGATTCCCTTACACTCGGTAAACCCTTGTTTACCATTTGAGATTTGGGAAATTGACTTCATTGTTCGATACCCTCAAAGATCCAAATTGATGGGAGCTAAATATATAATCACATCAATCGAATATTTGAAAAAGTGGGCTAAGGTTGAGCCGGTCGAGTTGTGTACAAAATAAATTGAAGCCAAGTTCTTCTATTAAAATATTATCATAAGATTTGGATGTACACTAACTATCATTAGTGATGAGGGCACACTTTTTGTTAATAGAAAAATCAAATTATTGCTACAAAAGTTTATGAATGATCATAGAAAAACATCCTCTTATCATCCACAAGAAAATGAGGCATTCGAGTCATTCAATAAAACTTTGCACAAAGGTTTGACCAAAATTTGTGGAGTCGATCGAGACGATTGGGAAAATAAGATTCCAACAATATTATGGGCCTATAGGACTGCATACAAGATATCGATAATCATACACCCTTCAAATTGGTATATGGAAAAGAAGTTGTAGTTCCTCTACATTTCTGGACAAATGTATAAAGGGTGTCATCTATCCTCAAATATTATCTTACATTGGGAACACATGAACACTTCCACCAATTAAAAAATTTAGAGGTCCAGAAGAAATAACAAAAGGTGTAGAATGATAGACACCTAAAAAAGAAAGACATTTAACAAGGGGATTTGGTTCTACTTTATGACAACAAGATCAAGGGAAATCTTAGGACGCTGGAAACTACCTAGTTGGGACCCTTTGTAATCGAAGATATTCGAACAACCGATGTAGTGTAAATAAAAACATTGCAAGGGTGCTTGTTTGATAATTTTGTCAACGTTTCTTGACCAAAAAAGTGCCATCCATAGCAACAATGAGATGCCTCTTGGTGAAAATCTCCTTGAGGTGCCAATAGGAATCGACTAGGTCGAAAACTACTTTTTGGAGGCATGGTATTAGAATAAATGAATTTTGAAAAATAAAAGAAGAAAAGAAAGAAAAATATAAAAGAAAAGAAATATAATAATAAGAAAATAAAATAAATGGAAAATATTGAAAAAGAAGCAATAATTCCATCGGTTATGAAGAATTAGGCAAAAACATGTTTAAGGAAACAATATACTTCAGGAAATCATAGCTGACCCTGACCATCATTAAATGATACCAATCAAACTCTACAGGTCATAAAATATGGACAAACTTTGAGCCTATTCGAAATCCAGTCGATCAAATCAAAGAAGAAGAAGTAATTTTAACGTCCACGAGGCTAACAATAGCCTATGGGACAAACCGACTCACACATCTATTTCAGCAATTCAACCCTTTTCCTATTCAACTTGATGATGAGCTCCCCTAATTTCTCCACTGTCCCCTTGCTGAATAAGTCATTCCAAGAGCTAGCTATCAAGATGTTTATATAGTTATCCCTGTTGTCTTTGAAAGCTTCACACTCTAAAATGAAATGTTTTTCTGTTTCCACTTTTTTGGAGGTGTAGAACACACACATCCTTTCTTCCCAAGCTTCTTTTTGTCTTTTCCAGTGCCCAATCTCACAATGGATTTGATGGGAATTGGTTCTTAATTGAGCAATAAGCATTTTGGCTCTCCAAGATATATTGGCCCCGATGTACGCTTTTTGATGATGATTGTATGTGGGGTTAAACTCTTCAATATAATACTCTTTCTTTCTCCCGAGCCCTTTATCCCAAGTTCGCTTGTGGAACCTATCAATAACAAAAGCCTTTATCTCTTTATTGTTTGTAGGGCACTTGTTCAAGTGGATATTCCATTTACTAAGCCATTTAATATTTTGTCTCATCCATGTCTTCTTCCTTTTGCACAATATGTCATTGAAGATGACCTTAGGCCACCGACTGTCTTCCATTTGCTCATTTATTTTTAGATATCTTATGAGACGCACGATATCAATTGCTTAAATAGGAGAAGCCCCCATTTCACTCAGCATGATATCATAAGGGACTGAACTTCTAATTTTAAACTTGTTTGTGATCAAGCGTTTTTGAATCTTCTCAATTTGTTTCCACTGTAAGTCAGATGTGCTGCTGGCCCACACTTCACAACCTTATAGAACCACTAGGATCACTAAAATCCCAAAGAGAGTTTGCATAGTTTTCCAATCCCATAACTCTGCTTCTCTGCAACTATTTTGACAAGCATAGAACGCTTTCCAACCTCCCAAAGTTCTTTTCTTTCTGCATCCTTCCCAACTTAGATTTTTGTTGAAGTCAATTCCGAGGTATTTGTAATCTGCCCCTTCTTTAAGGGTGTTGCCTTCAAAATAGAACTTATGTTCCATATGTTTTCTTTTGCTAGAAAAAATTACCACTTTCATCTTGCTAGTATTGACTTGCATTCCCACTTTACTACAAAAGTTCTCAAGGGAAATTAAGTGTTCTTGAAACCCAAGAGTGGATTTAGAAATCAAAATAAGGTCATATGCATACAAAAAAAGCCTTATCACAAAATCACCCAAAAGAGTAGCATCACCCTCCTGTGAGTTTAACCACTCTTCAAGTTTGTCAACATATAAGCCAAAGAGGGTAGGGGACAAAGGGCACCCTTGTTTGACCCCAATATCACTCCTAAAACTTTCATAGATACCAGCTGAAGTTCTGATTTTGACTTTAACCTCCTCATATAGCCTATGGATGACTGCTCTAAGATGTATAAGAACTCTAAGTTCTTCCATTCTATGCCAAATCTTATCTCTAGGGACTGTGTCAAAAGATTTTTTGAAATCGACAAAGGAACAAAATGCTTCCTCTTTTTTCTCCCACACTTTTTCAATGATGTGCCTTAGAGTTATATCGTGATCAACCATTGAGTGTTTAGGTCTGAAACCTGCTTGCCCTTTAGCATGCTTATCCCCTTCTTCTGCCCACTTGCTGATTCTATTTTCTAGCATACTTCCAAATAACTTTGCAAACAAGGGGTTTATCATTATGGTCCTATAGTTGGATGGATTGTTGACATCCCCACTCTTGAAAAGTGGTATTGCTAGGCTCGTTGTCCAATCTGTAGGAAATCCCTGCTAAATGATGTTGTTGAAAATTTTCATAATGTGAGGTGCAAGAGTTTTTGAACCCCACTTTAGATATTCTGCCTGAAGTTCAAATAAATATTTTGCTTTTCCAACACCCAAAATTTTGATACCCACCTCAATTTCTTGCACGGTGAAGAGCTTAGTAGTAGTGTTGACCAAGGGGGGGGGGTCCACCTTAGGATCTTGCTCATAAATATTATTTTCATACTCGAACCATTGATAGGATGTGATATTATTTTCAGTTTGTTTCTTTCTCGTTTGAAGCTCCTTCCAAAATAACTTGGGGGTATTTTTCCCCAAGAAGATTAGTTCCTCCCTCCTTGAGATCATGAAATCAACTTTCTTCTTTCTTACAATTTGCTTGTAAGATTTTAGGATTATTTCTTTATGGCTTGACTCTTTCAAAGTTTTCCTTGCTGTTTTGCATTCCTCATCAAACCAAGCATTAACCGGAAAGCAATTTGTTTCAGATTTCCCATTTTTTGCTCTTTTGCATTATGTAAGTGTGCTTTGGATTAAATTTGTTAACTCATGGCTATGAAGGCCCTGGGGTGGAATTTTCTCCTTGTTAAACAACCTCTTTAGTTCTATCTTGAAAGTGTTACAGGTTTTTTGAGTCAACAAAATTCTACCCTTTGAAGGAGGTTGCCTGATGTGCTGATTTTTTGTCCCATGCTGTTGTTTTTCAACCCAAGTTAGACTTAAATAGATCAGTTTATGATTAGATTTCAACTCCCACAGTTGTTCACCAATCAAAACTTTCTCCATTTTCTCACACAAGCCATGTGAGCAAATTGCATAGTCTACTACACTTGCTCCATTATAGGTATTGCAGGTGAAATTGCCAGAATTCGCCCATCTAGCCACCCCATTACAAATGACAAAGTCAAATGATCCACATAAAGTAAGTAGTTGTTCGCCAAAAAAGTTGGAACTCTTGTTGTCCTCTGAAAATCTTGTCCACTGATGATTTCTCTCTTCTGTAAGCCAAAAGGGGTTGGAATCTTCCTTACAACGAAGAATACTAGCTTGTTCACATGCTATCCTAGAATTGAAGTCACCCACTATAAAGACTTCGCTTAGTTGAGAGTACGCTGCAATATCATTTTTTAAGGCTGCAAAGGGGTCTTTATGATCAAGCCCCCTACTTTTGTAAGTTTTTGAAACTTGTGTAGCAAAATAACATGCTGCAATCCTGATGATGTTACCATTTTTTGATATTTTAAACCAAATGTATTGTTTATTTAAGTCTTCTCTTTCTAACTGAATGAGACGACCTTTCTTTTTCTTCACTAAGACCATGATACCCCCGTGCCCTTTACCATTCTTAGCTTCTTTGTTCCACACTGCCATCTTCACATACTCTTCAAACATAGGTGTCTTGCACCCTTCATGCTCATGTGTTTCCAATAAACAAATTATGTCCCTATTTTCCGCGATGGGTCCTAGCCCAGGTCCCCACCTCCAAGGATAACCTCTACAATTCCAACAAACTAGACTTAAGGAAACCTGAGAATAGTTTGATTGCTATTTGTTTTGGTCTATAAGACTCAAAGTTGAGTCTTCACCCCTATTTGTCCCAACTGGCCTTGTTGCATATTTTCTTGTTAGTGAAATTGTTGTCTCTTCTTGGCTACCAACTTGCGGTCCTGTTTTAGAATGAGAACCAAAAAAGGCAATAATAACTTTTCCTTTGAACAACCATGTCCTTTTGCCCTCATCCCTTGTTGCCCTAACCTTTAACAACTCTTCATTTCTTTCCTCTTGCTGTCTAATAGTTAAATCTTCATCTAGAAAAAAGCAAGAGCCTCTCAAGAGTTGCTTCTTGCCTAGGAGAATTTGCTTTTCACGTATGCTTGACATGATGGATTTTATGGGTCTAGCTCTTTCTCCACTAGGCTTACCCACCCTCCATGCTTGGCAAATTCGGCCTTGCTAGAGCAACTTGTCCTTCAAGAATTCACTTGTAAGATCGAGAGTACGCTCATTTTTTCCATACTCTCTCACACCTTTGATAATTATGTTTGCTTCCCTACCTTGTCTTTCCTTGTTTTCTCTACTTTTCATGTCATCCCCATGGCTGTGTGTTTCTTTTTCCATATGGGCAGAATTGCTAATGACTTGTACCCAAGTTTTGGAATTTTTTTTACAATCTCTTTTCTCTTTATCTTTTGCTTTCACTCCATGGATGTATGCTTGTTCACCTATTTTCCCTTCAAATTTGGGTGTTTTAGAGTTCGTCACCTCTCTAATTTCCACCGCAGAATCTTCCCTGATTTTCTCGGCATCCTTCAAGCCTTGCCATTCAACCTTTGCTTCCAAAAGGGTTTCTTGCAACATGGTCACTCACTCTAAAACTTTATTGTTTTCTGTTAAGTCCCAGTTTTCTACTGTCAATAATTGGATTTGAAGGTCTCTCTCATACCCTTTGACTTCCAAAACCTCTAATATCCTCTTGGAATTTAATAACTTTTGCACATATAGGTCAGTTGACCATGTGAGAGGTGTATATGTGGGACTATACACCGCAAAATCACAGTTGTCTTTAGTTATGTTGTCGTTACACCTTTGCAAAAGGGGCTTGGTTGAAAGTTTATTATGGAGGGCCCTTTTTTTCCTTGTCTGTTCCCATTTTAGACGAGGAACTCTGCGTTTTAAAATGCCTCGAAATTGTTTGGCATTGACCCAAACCCACTTCCTTGCTTTGCTTGCGGAGGCAATTTTCACTTGGTCTAAATGGTTTGTTTCACTCGAGACGGGTACCTCTTGCCCATTTTTTATGAGTGTTGAGTGTATTGTCATTGCCATGTAGGACAAAATAAAAAAATAAACACAGAGTAAGAAACAAGATAATACCTGCCTGTCCCACCTAATCCTCTTGTTGTTGCTGTTCCTGTTATCAGACTCGTCACTGTCCTCTCTGATGCTGTAATGTTGTTCCTATTCCTGTTATCGTGCAGAAAGCCTGTCCCTGTTCCCGCATAATTCTTCCCGTGTTGCTTCCTATGGTCCTGAGCTGTTACCTGTGGTCCTGTGCTGCTTCCCGTGGTCCGGTATTACAGTGTGTGCCAGATTTTGGGGCCCTTCAACCTGCCCGCATTCAGAGATGTGCGACCTTCCCACAACCTTCTCCCCTGAAATCTATCAACTATTGCTACTGACTATTCTTGAATGAAGAAAGAAATAAAGCTAAGAAGCGTCCAGAAATGCGACACCCGCAGTCTAAAATTGCATTACAACTAGTTGATGGAACAATCAACAACACCAAATAAACAATCATAATTGCATGAAAACGATGTTCATCAATGATTGGATAAGTAGGAAAGGAAGAATTCAAACAAGCAAGACTTAGAAAAATAAAGTGAGGGAGGATTAGGCAAGTGAGCGAGTTACAAAAAGAGAAAAAGTGAGATCAATCATTACAAGAGAATTTACTGAACAGTCGGGACTGACCAAAATGATCGATAGTCGGGACTGACCAAAATGATCGAGTTGATTTTTGGAATATAATCTACCTAGTGAACCATCCTCACCAACCGAGGAGAACCGACCAAATTCATGAAGTTGACTGGGAAAGACAAATCGACTGAGTCCACAAAACCGAAAAATTGACTGTGTTGGCACGATCGACCAACGGATGGATTTTGATTCGATTGATAGCTGACTAGACCCAATCGAAAACCACCCATATGTTGGCCCTACATGTAACCCACACGAAACAATGTCGAGGATGAGGGTCTAGGTTCGCACCAGTGAAATCCTAATTGAATCTCGGACGAAGCACAAGTTCAATAAGGTGACTGTGACTAAGTTAGAGCTTTGAATGAACAATATTTGACAAGAAAAAATGGATGAAATCACCAGGGAGAAGTAATGGGAGAGTTTCACTAATTGGGGGATGGTCGCAAAAAAATGGAAAAATATAACCAATGCACTTGAAAATGCTCAGATCATAACTTACATGAGTGTTAGGTAGGTAGCTGGTTTCTAGGGTTGCAAGGAAGAGGAGACCAAGTTCATTATCAATCAATAACATAACAACACCCTTTTGTTCAACCAACCTTTGAACATAATAGTAGGAATGATTCACCAATTATCAGGTTTCCGAATAAAGGAGAAAAGGTTCTGAAAACAACCGACACAAATTCATGGATCAAGAAATTTATAGGGTTGATTGCTACGAAAAATCCAAAAGGCTTAATCATTAGTCAAGTAAAGTAAACACACATCAAGTGGGCATGTATCATTATCGTACTCTGCCTCACCTCAACTAGTAAGGATTTAAATGTAAAACACACCATACTAGAGGCTATAGGGAAAGTTGCACACAGTGGAAAACTCTACAAATGGGCTTGTCACTTGGATGACATCTTGAAAACAAACTGTAAAGAATGCCAAGACTTTGGGAAAACAATATGGTTTCCTTCCTTGCTCATATGGCTATCCATGACCCACATTCGTCTATTCAGTGAGACAACCTTCACAAATATAGATGTACCGACCATGTTCAACTATTAATGCTTTGCTCATAATTGGAAAGGGTCGGCTGAAAGTCTACTAGTCGATTATATGTTTCGAGAATGGGTCACTAATTTGAAGAACATTTATCATAGATGGGGAGTCTCCCAAAATATTTGACGTGATTTTCCTAGCACATCACATATTTAGTTGAGTTTATATTTCACAAAGTTTTGGTACTCTTAAGACACGAGCATTCAACCAAAAGAGCTCAGTTACTAGTCAACTATCAATCTTATCTTCAATGAATTAGAATGATGATAAAATACCTCTTTCTCAATTCTTAAGTTATGTTTGGATAAAGTAGATGAACTCATCCTCCTATTCCAAGATGGAGAACTGGAAAAAGAAAAAGAGGCAAAGCTCTACATTGTGCCATTTGTGGTTGACTTGGAAACCCTAGTCGATTCCTCACAAAAGAAATTTACGATTTGAAGGAATAAATTAACACCATCACAAGGGAATGCTTTGGAATTGGACCCTCAACTTAATTGGAAACAAATTTTATAGGACATAACAATGGATGACTTTGAGGACCTCATGATGAATAAAAGGTTGGATAAGACATACCAACAGGTTCTTAAGGAAACTGCTCTAAAAGGGAATTCGACATAGCGAGAGTCGACCAAAAAAATAAAGTGACGGGGTCGAGTGTCAGACCTAATTTTTTCGAAGAAATGGAGCATGTAAAGGAGATTTTTATTGAAGAAATCAAAACAAAATTTCACTTGATCACTAGAGGGAAACAGGGAGGGGAAAACGCCAAAGATAAGAAGACCATCACCAAGAGTCTAACATAGCTAGAACAAAACACCCATGCCTTAGTAAAGAAAATTAGACACAGGTTACCGAACCCATAAATAAGTAGACTAAACCCAATATGACTGAGATCAACTTGACACAGAAAACCCCACCAATATCACTGACCAAGATCGCTTAAGAATTGTCATCGCAAGAGACCACATAAAGGGAGAAACAAAAAATAAAAAACACCAGGTAGATGTGTCATCTGAGCACACTGAGTCAATCTGGGATATGAACAAGCAAAAATGACCATAAGGTAGAACATCAATAGTTTTCTGACAAAAGAAAGTAAGAGTAGTAAAAATATAACCACCAGTTGAGCCAACCCCATGACCAGCAATTGTCGTTGACACATAAATCACAAAATAAAAATGAAAATTATGTGAACCAAGTTGATGAGTAGGAAACTAGCAAGGAAATAGACCAAGACAAAGTCCAAGACTCACAAATAGAGTAGTAGGAAGAGTTGGTCCAACAACAGACTAATTCAACAGAGTCACAAGAAACAAAGAAAGCACAATAATCAAAACTGGAAAACCAAGAACAAAAACATTCATTGGATGGCCCATTGTCTAACCAATAGAACAACCTGGGACCAACCGACTAGGTCGTCCAACAAAAAAATGGGGAGAAACAAAATAAAAAAGTGGAGGAGTAGGTCAAAGACCAATCAGATCCAGGTAAAACAAAGGAGCTGGTTGAGCCACCATAACAACATATAGAGCGACTGGTCGAGAAAACATAACATAAAACACCAATTCCAACCTAGAATTTGAATCCTCAAACATCAAATTCAACTAAAAGGAAAATTGATAAGAAAAAACAAGAAGAATCGACTACCCCAATAAATGTAATTTTTAAGCCTCTTCTCTTTGTGTATTTCTGTATATTAGTATATTGTTGTATATTCGTCTATGTACAATTCCCTAGATTACAACATCCTTCATTAAAAGATTACCACAATAAAAGTTCAATGGAAAAGATAAAATGCCAAAAATAGTAATTTCAATGGGTGCACTTCATTGGGTTCAATTTTCTAAGTTCAACATGCTTAGTGGACTTGAAGTGATTGAAATTATTTTATTCAAAACTTCTCACAAAAGTGCACTGGGAATTGTGTCCAAAATAAAATTGATTAGAATTTTCTAAAAATTGGAGGGTAACCATATTTCATTTTTTCCAATCAGTTTTGTTTCCTAGAGATAAGCAACAATTTTCGTCCATCATGTTTTTCCCCACACATGTTTGGCAACAACTACAAAACAAGATAGAAAAATAAAATGAATGAAGGAGAGATGTGAAAATGAATTTCTAATGACTCATGGTGTAACTACTAGGAGATTTTTTTCTCCCTCTTAAATAAGATTATTGGGAATTATGCATAGCTACAAAAACCAGACATCCTTCCCAAGCCATTGATCAATTAAATAGAGAAAAAAACACTTCCTTAATCGAATCATTCAATTTATTGTTTTACCTATGATTTCAACTACTTGGTAGACAAGCTTAGAATAAACTAATTAAGTAATGAATAACCAAATAAATTAATTGTCATTTCAGTTTTTACATGGTTTGTATTATTTCTAATGGTTTTCCATAATCATTAATTAGATGGAGTTGTGATCTTCTGATGCAGGATCATCCCCAGGGTTTCGACAATCTTACATCACCCAAAAACATTTTCAGTTCAATTTAGTTTGTTTCATGTTTTTCAGATTTCCAGTGCACAATACATTGTTCTCGTATTTTCATTGATACACACTCATACCTTGGGATCGTAAGATGAATTTTGGATACATTGTATATGATGTCTTTCTCTACATACATACCAAAGTTCAAAAGAAAAAAATGAGTTTAGACACTACACACAAGCCCACAACCAACAAATAAAGAAATTCTTGCACAAACAATGAATTAGTATTTTGATCAACGTGTTCTCATATTTTGGAATCAAGATCTGAAATTTATATAAGAGGTCAATGACACATTTATATACATCCTTGCAATTTTTCATCAAATTTTGATGTCTAGCAAATGTCCAAAATTAGTGTGCAGTGATTTCTAGATTTTATTTCCGCATCGATAGAGGACTAGT
>ML779783.1:290374-308966 GCA_009831015.1 Picea engelmannii
CAATCAACTAATTCCTCAGGATTTAATCCTCCATCATATGCATTTACTTCTAATCTTGGTTTTGAGCTAGCCCCAATGACTGCTCTTAATAACTTCAATCCAATATTCTCATTTGTTATTTCTTCAGTTTCAGGTTCATCTTCCTGTTCATTTTCGCTAACATCACCTGCTACAGGATCCCTTCCTCCAGCTTCTCTCATGGCTGCCATCTCTTCTCCGAGACTTCTCAATTCTTCCAATACTTCTGCATTGGCTATAGGTCTACCTCCTCGACCTCTCCTACCTCGTCCTATTATGAAATCCATGTCTGAGGGTAAGAAATATGTTTTTAAAGTATCACTGTTCAGACTTTCTTTTTCCTCGATTACTGGTAATGGTGAAAAATAAATTTTCCCTTTCATATACAATGTTACAATTTCTCAGATCTCGCTCTGATACCACTTAATGCAACTGGTGTTAGTGAAATCTGAAAGACAGAGCTTAATTTAGTTATCTGTCGCTATAATTGGCAGTTCAGTTTCTTTGACCAGACTCTTGTTAAATTGGCGGATTAAGCACTTTTTGGTTTGCTAGCGCCCAACGGAAATATGTTTTTACATGGTATTAAACACCTTACGACCACACGCCATGACCATAACCCAACGAAAATACAACATTGACACTTTTTCGTACTTACCTTCAATCTCCACTTCCATACATCGATGGACACGTGGCTACAACGGAAAACACTAAACGCATCGGAGTTTGAACCCTCCTCCTTCCGCTACGATCTAGACCGTTGATTCTTTGCTGTTTGGTTCTGATCAGATCTTGATCGTCCATCTTCTAGATGATTGGCACTGTCGACTCCTTGATCCCTTCGAGTTCCACTGTGATCTCCACCCTTAATCCCAATGCTTACAGAATGAAACTATCAGTCCATTTCAGAATTGTTTTGATTCCAAGGATCATTGAAATAATATGACAGATCATATATGTTCTATCAACGAGAACAAAATATCATAATCATACACAGATGAAATAGGGTTTCCCACATATAAGAATGTTGCATAATAGATGGAAACTTTTATTAATGAATTCTCTTTCTCTCCTCTGCAACAATCTTGTGCATTCTCTCCCCCTTTCCTGTCTCTCTCGTCCCCCCTTTTACAATCGAACTTAGTTTTCTTAAATACAATTCGAACTTAGGTTTTCAGATCCACCAAGTCTGGATCGAATCCACTTAGATCCTACAATTTCTTCTTGTAATCCTAACTTCTCCTACAACTATTACATTGTTAGGATTCGAGATCCTTTGACAATTTATTCAATTTGAACTGAATACAACAAAGTAAATTTAAGAGCACCCACTCTCTTTAGTAAAATTTGGCTTTGACTCTCAACAACCATAGATCTTCTAGAACTGTGAGCTTATGCTCCTGCATCAACTAGTGTTTTGATTGACATGCTCTCGTACTTTGGATTTAAGGCATGTAATTTAGATATGCTGTGTAAGAAATATTTCTCAATCTACTCACCAAATTTGATAAAAAAATTACCGATTTCAAGTGTTATGCCCAGTTGAGAGACTACACAATTCTTTTTCCATAGATAGGGGGTTCAAAATTTTGTCTTGCGCAAAGCCAATATTTGGAATTAGAGCTTGAAATTTTTACAAGATGTAGATGAAATATTCCTCCACCATCCCTAAAAATTTCATAAAAAAAAATAAGTCAAGTGGGTTAATAAATTCAAACATAAAGAACGATAGGAGTAATCCAGAATTTGCACATATGCATAATTTTATAATTTCAACTTTTAATATTCAAACTTCGAATTATGGATTGTATCTAGAAGGTCAAGAGACAATCATTATCTTCTATTATTTTAAATATACAATTTATTGAGCTACCCAATTAAATGAAAAGTCTTGGGATCTTAACAGTCGTTATCTCTAGCTTAAATAGATGAAGTCTTAATACAATTTGGGCCTTTGGTCTCTTGTAGATTATCCTATAGAGTGAATTTGTGTAGAATTAGAGACCTTGATGGTTTTGTGAATGTATGAAGTTGAGAATTGATGTATTTTCATTGAATGAATAAATACTAAGTTTTGTGTTGTTGATTCATGTGTGTAAGCTCTCTTACTTTGTGTAGTTTCATGTTGTGAGTTTTCACTGTGTTATTATGATCACAACCTAGCACTACATCAAGTGTTATAAGAGTGAGTTACAACTTTGGGAGAAGAAGAGACCAACATATGGGAATATTATGAATGGTATTTTGATTTATGTAAAATATTTATGCTTGTGTTGAATGGGTTTTTAAGGTGGAATTTACATTAGTAATTAGAAGTTTGTAAATGAGTATTCCTTGGAGAAAATACCAAGACTATGGTGATATGTGAATGGTAATTAGAGTGAGAATTACCATAAGAGTGGAATAAGCATGTCACATAGGAGAAGAAATAAGTGGAACCAAAGAGATCCATAATATCAAGAGATGGAAGATACACGATATCCAAGAGAACCAATGGAAGAAATAATAAGAAGAATGGATGAATTAGAATCCAAACTCACATGTAATGTTGGAGAATAATTATAATCAGAACCCGAAGAAGAAGAAAGACTATATGACAATGAAATATATCATTTTATGCAATTGTTTTGACTTATGAAAGAAAGAGGTAGTGCTAAAGTATAAATTTCAAGTTTTAATGGTACCCTGAAAGATGAAAATTTAATTGATTAGTTAGGAGAAGTAGAAAGATATTTTGATTATGAGAAAATTGAAGATCCCCATAGGGTGAAGTTTTCTACCACTAAGTTGAAATGTAATGCAACTTCATGGTGTGATTATGTTCAAATATAGATTAGATAATCACAAGGAGAAAATACAAAATTGGAAGAAAATGGTAACTAAGATGAAAGATAAATTCTTACTCGTGGATTATGAACAAGTTTTATGTAGAAAGGCCTAGAATTTGAGACAATAGGAGAAATCAATCCAAGAGTGTATTGAATAATTCTTCATACTGTCAATCAAATTAGGCATTAAGGAACCATAGTTTTAGAGGGTCTCAAGGTATGCCAATGGATTAATATTTCAAGTTCAAGATGCAATGATCACTCATTATTTTCATACTATAGACGAAGCATTCTAGATTTTTGTTAGAGTTGAAGAGAAGCTGACTAGAAGACAATAGATAATTTGAGGAAGAGGTGGTCATGGAAGAGACTGCGTGGGATTTGGGAGAATTCAAGCACTTACCAAAAATGATGAGGAGGGAAGCAATAATAGTCAAATATACAAAGGAGGTAACAATCTTGGCAAAGAAAAAGGTTTTGGCAGAGACAGAGGGACATTGTTTTCGTACATGTTTCAAGTGTGGGAAACAAGGGTACAATATAGTATAATTTATCGAAAATCAAAATGATGAAAAAAATGATGCAAGAGCACACATGGTGCATGCAAATGAATCTTTTGTTGGTGTCAATATTGTAGAAATTCACCAAGAGCAAGGAGAAAATCTTATGTTCATAAGGGTGACACTCAAGCCAATGGATAAATTTGTTGAATAACCCACACAGAGGAAGAATCTCTTCAAGACAAAGTGTAAGCTACAAGGTAAGTGTTGTAATATGATTATTGTTGGAGGAGGCACACAAAATTTAGTGTCTATAGAAGTGGCAAAAAAGTTAAAGTTGAAATGTACACTCCATCTCGCATACAAAGTTTCATGGCTACAAAAAGGACATCAAGTTACTATTTCTCAATAGTGCTTGTTGAATTTTTAAATGGGAGGTTATGAAGATCAAATTTTGTGCGACGTTTTTGCTATGGATTCTTGGCATGTATTATTGGGAAGACCTTGGTTATATGGCAGGAGAGTATCTCATTATGGGATGAAGAATACATACTAGTTTGAGAAAGAAGGAAGAAAATTCAGATTACATCTGGGTACTAATGAGAATGATGGAAATAGAAATAGCAACAAGATTATGCTTTGTTCAGTCAAATATTATTTTCAAGGAATGAAGAGTTTGAAGTGTTTCCCTACATTTTTTTTCCAAATATGGTTCAAGAGGAAAAGAGGAAAATAAAATACCAATGAAAGTCAAAGATTTGTTGGAATAATACAAAGATATTATTTCAGATGATATGCAAATGGGAGTACCTATAGCCATAGATAATTCACAACAAATTGTTTTGATACCTAGATTGAGTTTTCCAAATAAAGCACTATATAGGATGACTCTTGTGGAAAATGAAGAAGTTAATAGAAAATTTCGAGTTGTTGGATAGAGGAATGATAAGAGAGATTTTGAGTCCTTATGTAATACCCGAAGTATGAATTCCCAAAAGAGGTGGAGAATGGAGGGTGTGTACAAACTCTAGGGATATAAACAAGATCACTATCAAGTACAAATTTCCATTTCCAAGAATGGAGAATCTCATGGATTGTTTGAGTGGATCATGATACTTTTCCAAGATTGCTTTGAAGAGTGGCTATCACCAAATAAAAATTAGAGAAGGAGATGAATGGAAGACACCATTCAAGACAAAGGAAGGACTCTATAAGTGGTGATTCCATTTGGGTTGGTGAATGAATTGAGTACCTTTATGAGGTTAATGAATGAGGCACTGAAACCATTCCTAGATAAATTTGTTCTTGTTTACCTTCATGCTATTCTAATTTTTAGAAAGATAAAAGAGAAGCATTTGAGGTGTTTGCCGAAAGTATTGGAGTGGCTGAAAGAGGAGAATTTGTCGATAAAATTGAAGGAATGTATCTTCATGAAAGAGGAGTTAGTATACTTGGGTTTTGTGATTTCCCAAAAAGGTTTGAAGATGGACCCAGAGAAAGTAAGGGCCATAGTTGAATGTCATGTTTTGAAGAGAAATTTTGAAGTTAGAAGCTCCCATGGATGGCCAAGCTTCTTTAGGAAGATTATTTGGAATTTTAGTGGTACATGTGCATCCTTGATTGAGTGTAGGAAAAAGTGAAATTTTAAGTGGACAACAACAATTGAAAGGAGCTTTGAAATGTTGAAGAAGAAGATCATTGCATAGTTGTTATTGGCCTTATTAGATTTCAATAAAGTTTTCCAAGCTAATTGTGCTACAAGTGGATCAACAATTGGAGTAATATCCAGTCAACAAGGTTGTTACTTTCTTAGTAAGAAGTTAAATGAGACTAGAATGAAGTACTCTATTTATGATCAAGAATTCTATGCAATAATTCGAGCACTGAAGAAATGGAGACATTATTTATTTCCTAAGAAGTTTGTGTTGTATATTTATCACCAAGAACTTTAGTTTATTAACAATCAAGGGAAGTTGAATTAGAGACATGTAAAATGGATAGAATTCGTGTAGAGTTACTTATTTATTTTGAAGCATAAATTAAGAAAGTCTAGCCATGTTGATGACGCATTGAGTAGGAGAGTGTTGTTGTTGAGTACCATGGTTGTTGACATTGTGGGTATAGACAACATGAACGTTTTGTATGAAGATGATGTAGATTTTTATAGGTTTGGAAAGCTTGTAAGGAACTATGGAGTGTGGAGCTTGGAATTTTTCATGCAGGAAAGATGTTTTTCAAGAATAATAGGTTGGGCATACCAAGAGGCCCTATAGATTGAATGGTCATTTGGGTAATGAAAAGACTATAGATTTGGTCAAGGAAAGACACTTTGGGCCAAGTATTGGCAAAGACGTGAGAAGGTTAGTTGAAGGTTGCAGGATATATCAACATGCAAAAAGAAGGAATCTAAATATAGTTTTGTATACACCATTACATGTACTAGAGAATCCTTGGGAGGATGTGAATATGGATTTTGTTTCAAAATTCCAAGGATACAAAGAGGCAATGATTCCATAATGATAGTTGTGGATAGATTTTTAAAGATGTCACATTTTATTGCATGTAAGAAGATAAGTGATGCTACAAATGTTGTTGTTTTCTTATTTCAATAGATTATTTGGTTGCATGGCTTACCAAGGAGTATCACTTTAGATAGGGATACTAGATTCCTATGACATTTTTAGAAGACCTTATGGAATAAGTTGTGATATACATTGCACCTCATTTCTACATATCTCCCTATGACATACGAAAAAATAAATATTGTGAATATAAGTCTTGGTATTTTTATAAGATGTTTGGTAGGAGATAAACCAGAGTAGTGGGATTTGATCTTAGTGCATGATGAATTTACATATAATAATTTAGTCAATAGGTCTATAGGGAAGACACCTTTTCATGTGTAGAGAAAATCACCAAAGAGAGTGATTATTTACAGAGTGCATGAGAGATGTACATTAAGTATGTTAGGAAGTAGTTGCAACAAAGTAATGAGAAATACAAGGAGAAGAAAGATAAAGAAAAGGAGGATGAAAACAATTTTAGAAGGATATTTAGCGATGGCACATTTGAGAAAAGAGAGGTTTCCTAGGGGAACATATAACAAGTTGAAGGATAAGAATATAGGACTAGGAAAAATCCTTAAAAAAATTTCTAACTATGCATACAAGTTGGACTTGACATATGACATGGATATTTCACCAACCTTTATTGTTGAGAATATTTATGAGTATCATGCAGACCTTGAAGATGTAGATGAAATTGAGAAAGAACAAATGGTAGATTTGTAGAAATTGATTCAAATAAATAAGCAAGAGGAGGTTGAAGAGGTGTTGGATAAAAGAGTTGGTTGCAAGAGAAGGAACAAGGAGTACAAAGAATATTTCATTAAGTTGAAAGACAAAGATTCAAATGATGCAACATGGATTTCTAAAAAGGAACTTGGTCAACTTGTGGGACCATCCTCCATTAAAAAAATTGCTAACCATACTTTATGAACATGATATCATGAAAATTTTCGACCAAGGGAGTTTGACACAGGAGAATCATTGGGGTTTTGGAAATCCTAGATCAACCATAAACATTTTCAGTTCAGTTCAGTTTTATTTCAAGTTTTTTCATATTTCCAACACATAACACAATGTTCCAATCTTTTCATTCGCACACACTCATACCTTGAGATCATAAGCTAAATTTTGGATATGTTTTATATGAGGTATTTATATACCTACACACCACATTTCAAAAGAAAAAAATGAGTTTAGACCCTGCGATCAAACCTATAACTTGTTGATAGAGAAATTTATGCACAAACAATGACCTAGTATTTTGATTAGTGTGCACTCATATTTTTGAATCAAGGACTGAAATTTAGACAGGAGGTCAAGGACAAATTTATCTACATGATAACAAAATTCATCAAATTTGATTCCACATATTTGTCCAAAACTATTGCACAATGATTTTTGGATTTTATTTCTCCATTGACGTAGGATCAATATTTTTAATGGATCCTTCTCATACATTGGATTTAAGGTTTGAAATTGGTATATGTTGTAGATGAAATAGTCTTGTATATTCTCACTAAATTTCATAAAAACTATGGATTTTAAGTGTCATGCCCTATTATTGCACTATTTTTAGTTAGGGAAAAGACCAACCCAAACCAAAAACATGTGATACAACCGGGGACACCTATCATTGACACCTCAATAGATACCCCCCTTGTTTTAGTGAAGGACAAGTCCCACTTAAGGGAGGCTTCCTAGGTAAGCCTAGGGGAATTGCAAAGGAGGATCCAAGGAGAAGAATGGAACACCCCTATAGGTCATAATGAAAGGTTCGAGGGGCTTGATGGAGGATGAGTATTGGTCAAGGAAAAGTTGCCAATGAAGAATACCTACAAAACAAATGTTAGACAACCAAAACCAAGACAATATATGATGAAATGAGCCATAAAACAAGAGGGAAACAACAAGTTATGATTTATGTCCCTAAATTTGTATCATATAACAATGGCATGTCAGTAAGGAAGAATTACAATAACTGCAAATTAAACCATCAAAATCAATTATATGATATTGGAAAATAAAGCTTGTAATTAGTACACAATGTTCCAATGTTTAGACCAAGACTTTGATGAAAAATGAGGGCTGTTAATGAGTGTTATCAACAATTTTTTGTGACATCCCTACGGTTTTAGAAATTTTTTGATACAACAACAATATTTAACCCAAGAAATCAACAAATAAATGTCTCAAATTGAATCTCTAGACAAGAAATTTCAATTCCAATAGTTAAACAATGATTTCCATGGTAAAATTATGAATGAAACAAGAGATAGTAGCGAAATGTAGCAACCCTAATGGATGTAGCTAAAACTTAATAACAACAAAAATTTATACTCAATGTTCATCAATGGTTTAGCCACCAATCACTCACTTTTACCATGAAGCAAGAAAGTAAGAGAGAAAGAAAATGCTATGCAACTTTATCACTTTGATAAATTTATGAGACTAGTGCCTTTATTAGGTTATGGAGTCACTTGCTTGAAGGGAGGGTTAAACCAAGTAGAAGATTTAAGAGGAATCAGGCTAAAACCTTATAGAATCTAAGACATATCCTTATTCTAAATCGTCTAGCCTTCTAATCAAGACCAAACTAGGGTTTAAGGTTTCTATGAGAGTAAACCATCTTACTTCCTAGAACATAAACCCTAGCCAAAATTACTTCAATGGTGTAGACCCTCCTACTTCTTGAAGAAATCCTTAAGTGCTCTTATCTAGGCGAGGAAAACTTGTGAGCTATGGAGGGTGTAAACACTCTTATTCCTCCTAGGGTTTTTCCATGAAAATCTTGAAATTACCATAAATTGTAGAAAATCCACTTGCAAGACAAGAAATAGATGAAAAAACCTTACTCATCCAAGAAATATCCCGCAAAACTTCATCACAAATCTCCAAGAAATTTATCCCACTAGTATAGTCACCAAGTTGCAAGATAAAAACACATTTTTGCACCAAAAAGAGACTTAGTGATTTCTCCAAGGGGGCCAAAAATTTAGTCCAATAGTGATAATATCAAGTGATGAGTTATGAGAAAATGAAAATGACTTTCTTAATATTTATACGAGGAAACCCAAGTCAAAATTTGTCCACTTTACAATCAAATCCATAATTTTAGGCTAAAACCTAATTTACAAAGCTTAATTAGAAAATCAATTTGTTATTTTGCCCACATAGGCTACAAAATGATCCAAAATAACAAAATGATGTGACATGAGCCCATGAAACTCTCTTCCAAGGTGGCACATGTGAAGACAAGCCTCCAAAGTCTAGGAATCCATGCTATAAATGATAAGCCATATTTTACAAACCAGGTCTCAAAAGAGGCAAAATACATAGAGGAAGATGAAATTCAACATGAAGAGGAATACAAAAAAGAGGAAGAATCATAGGAAGAACATCAAGAAGAAGAACAAGAAGAAAAAAATAATCAACAAACAAAAGAGGAAGATGAACCAGAAAGACATGACATAAAAACTGCTTCAAGATATGTACAAAATAATCACCTTGAAAGCCAAATTATCGGAACCAAGAGTGTTGGACCGCAAACAAGGAGAAGAATAAACAATCAGGTAAAATTTTATTTACTAGCTATAATAGAGCCTCATAACTTTGAAGAATCCAACCAAGATAAACATTGGGTCATATCCATTAATGATGAATTGGACCAAATTGATAAAAACCAAACTTGAGATCTTGTTCCTAGACCCAAGGATAAAAATGTAATCAACACTAAATGGGTTTTCATAAATAAACAAGATGAAAATGGTCATGTAGTGAGAAACAAATCCAGATTGGTGTGCAAGGGATATGCTCAAGTTGAAGGATTTGATTTTGATGAAACTTTTTCCCCTGTAGCAAGATTGGAAGCAATTAGGATGTTTCTAGCATTTGATTGCTACACAGACTTTAAGATTTATCAAATGGATGTTAAATCAACATTCCTAAATGGAAATTTAGAGGAAGAAGTATACATTGAACAACCTAAAGGATTTTAGTTATCAAAAGATGGAGATTATGTGTGTAAACTCAAGAAAGCTCTCTATGGTCTCAAGCAATCCCCTAGAGCTTGGTACTCCAGACTGGACAAACATCTACACCAACATGGATTTAAAAGAGGAGCTGCATACAACAATCTCTACATTAAAAAGGAAGATAAATACATGATGATAATTGTTTTCTATGTAGACAATATAATATTTGGAAGCGATCATGATGGCAAGCTAAGAATTTGTTTTTCTGAAGAGATGCATAATGAATTCGAGATGTCAATGCTAGGAGAGATATCATTGTTCTTAGGACTACCGATCTCCCAATAAAACAAAGGTATATTTATATATCAAATGAAATACATTAAGGATATGCTCAAGAAGTTCAAAATGGAAGATTGCAAACCAATAAGAACTCCTATGGTCACAGGATGCAAGCTTATAAAAGATGATGAATCCATGGAGTCAAATCCAAAATTGTATAGGTATATTATCGACAACTTGTTGTATGTAACGAATTCAAGGCCAGAAGTAATGCAAGTAGTTGGAATTATTGCAAGTTTTAAATTTGCACCAAAATAATCTCATGTACAAGCGGTCAAGAGATTATTTAGATATCTCAAGGGTACTTTGAACTATATACTCTGGTATCCAAAAGGTGAATATTTTACCTTCAAAGCATACATCAATGTTGATTGGGCAGTATGTGTAGATGATCGAAAAATCAAAAGTGGAGGTGCATTCCTTGTAGGAAATTGCTTAGTTTCCTGGTTAAGCAAAAAACAATCATCAATCTCTTTGTCAACTGCAGGAGCTGAATACATTGCAACAACAACTTGTTGCACACAAATTATTTGGATGAAGCATACCTTACAAGATATTCAGATTTATTACAAGCAACCAATCTCTATACTATATGATAAAACCAATGCAATAATCATTTCTAAGAACCCTGTCATGCAATCAAAAACTAAACACATACCCATAAAGTACCATCTTCTAAGAGAACACGTTGAAAACCAAGTTGTAAATTTGGAATATTTGCCAACAAAGGAACAAATTGCAGACATATTTACAAAAACACTGCCCAGAGAAACATTTGAGTATCTTTGAAAAAATATGGGAGTCATTCCCATTTCTAATTAAGGTATCCCAACTTCAATTGAGATCCACTAGGAGCTCAACAAAAACAAAAACTTAGGGGGAGCTACAACAAATCAAAAAGGGGGAGAAACTCCCTTTTCCATTTATGTCAAAGGAGGAGAGAAAAGAGATAGGGGGAGACTTGCAAGAAAAGAGACAAGGGGAGACTTGAAAAAGAGATAGGGGAAGACTTGCATAGACCAAAAGAGCTTACAGATGTGTTGCCATCAAAGACAAAGGGAGAGATTGTTGGAAAATGTGTTGTTATTGATGTCAAAGGTAAATGAATCCATGTGGAAATGAAGCCAGGTAGATTGTGACAATCATGGATATTTTTGCACTGCGTTATGGACGCTGAATAGCTCTATTGCACTGATTTATGGAGACAATCCAAATAAATTCAAGTTACAAAGGAGGAGCGATTGAAGTTGGATGAGACAACCCCAAATTGGAAAAATGAGATCTAAGGAATGAGATGGAGGAAATTGAGTGAATACATGTCCCAAGATCAATGGTGCAAAGAAATCATAGGTCTAGAGCAACGATGAATTTGGTAAAGGAATATCTCAGTGGCTCGATTAGGGAATTAACCAAAACGACATATCCCATATGCACAAGGGAAATAGACTTCAATGAGTTTATAATTAAAAAGTGAAAGAAAATAGTTTGGATGAACATGCATGAGCCCGACAACCTGCACAAAATGATAGGTTTTGGACACGGGGCCCAACATACTGAAGACCAGAAGATCATAGAATTAGAGGAAGAGAACCGATGACTTGAGATGCACATGGAAAAAGGTGACTCAATCCGTCATAAGCAAAGTTCCACAACAAATTTCTAGATCACTGTAATGACAGATCAACTATCTAGAGTTTGAGTAGTGTTTTGCTAAAATCCCAAGGGGCAGTGGGATGATACCTCGGTGGGCCAATCACGCAGTAGTGGGGCCCAACATACCGAATATTAGGATATTAGAGTGAAAGTGCACAATGCCAAAGTACTGAGGGTCCGATACATAGTAAGCGAGCTTTGGTGCCACATCAACAACTAGATTCAAGCCACATGGTGGTCACATCATCCATCATGTACAATACAAAAAGCCACCCAGGCAACCACATCATCTTCCATATAAGTATCCAAGACAATATGACAGTAGCCATGTCACCCTGCATACAAATATATGGTAGTCCACGTGGAGACTGTGCCACATCATATCAGATACCAGATCAAGATAAGAGTTGTGAAAGTGAAATGTTGAACTACCTGGTGAGCCGATGGGCTAATCACCCTATGGTGGTGCCATGTTAGCACCATGATAGATTCCTCGTTAGAACCACATAAGAAATCATGAACAATTCCATGTGTCAAGTGCCAAGTCAACATGGTACACGAAAAAGAGTCGGAGGTTTTGATGAAATCAATGACCACATAAAAACCACATGTCAGGTCCAATGATGAGTCAACATGGTGTACGAACAAGACTAGGAGGAAGTGATGATTTCATAGCCACACCATCCAACACATGTGAAATGGGTCCATGTAAAGGACACATCATACATAAGGTTTTTAGTGATAAATGTCAAATCAAGTGTCGCGTGTCATTCCACGTCAGTTCCACATAGCACTATGGTTAGTCCACATGTCATAAAGAGATTGTATCATGAATGTTATATAATACACCGACATATCAGATACCAAAAGGTTAGAAGTTTAAGGTGTGTTGTTGAAGGAATCGGTGGATCAATAGGTCGATGGGCCATGCCCCAACGATCTCGGTTCCTGGTGGACCAACATACTCGATCAGAAAAAGATTGAGAGTGTAGAGTTCGAGGATCCAATATCCCAATAACACAATGGCCCAGTAAGTCTGGTGGTCAGAACCTGAATGACAAGGTTTCATAGCGGATCAGGTTGGAAACATGTAGTGTTGTAGTGATGAAGGATCGATGGTTGAGAGCCCGGTGGGATGAATCTATGTGGCATACCAGATCATGGCTAATAGACTGAGGATGTAGAGTTAAGGTTCAGGGCCGATAGTCCAGGGGTCTGGGGGGACGATAAATCGATGCCCAGTGCCCCGATGGTTCCAAAATCCAGAGAACGAGGAGCTAGATCAATGATGGAGATTTATTTGAGAACAGATCCAATGATGGCCATGTTTTTGAAGTCTTGGCACATGTTTGGAAGACTATAAAACAAGATCGACGGTTATGATTGAATCCATGGTTGATCCAACAATTGTTGTGCAACAAATCCTGTAGTGTGTTTTGTTGGGAAAATAAAATATCAATGGTCACGATTTAATTCAAAGGTTGATCCAACGGTAACTCTGCATTAATTCCCACATAAAGGGACAAAAAAACAGATTGAGAGAGAAAAATAAGGTGTTTGTGTTGAATTTGAAGGAGTGTTTCAGCCTAATTTTGTGGATATCTAAATCCAACCTGTTGAGCATGATATTTATTTGTGGACAAATCCTTGGTGTATGGGCTCGTATATATAACAATTCCAAAATTGTTTTGAGTGTGTGTGAGTAAGTGAAAGGTGGAGCTCCACATGTTAGAAAAATAGGATCGCAGAGCAATAAAATAAAACATAATACAATAGAGACACATATATACGTGGTTCACCCAGTGTGGGCTACATCCACTAGAGAAATTTCCAGGTCCTTCCTTTTTATTATCCAGCAAAATAAAGGGATACAACCTACAACAGAGCTGTTGTAACTTCCTCTTTTTCCTCTCACAATCTCCTCTCTCTTAATACAATATTCAAAATACTACACAACCGCAATACAATTACCTCATAAAAGAGGGTTGCCTTATAGGGAAAAAAACCCTAAAATAACTTCTACCATTAGATCTGCGACAATTGTGGGGGGGGGGAACCCCCCCACAACCCCCCGTTAGGTAATGGGGTCCAAGCACGACTGAAACAAACCTCTGAATCAGGAAGATAATCAAGATCCACAACCAACAATCTCCCACTTAGAGATTGATCAAAATAACTCCACTGCTGCTGTACCTGTTGGACTATACTCCACCTTGGACCTCGCAAATTTCTCATCTTCACCTTCATGCTTGAAGGCCAACTGAAACTGAGCATGAAATCAGTTTCTCCTTGGTTACTCCCTTTTTTAACATGTCTGGAAGATTCTAGCTAGTATGTATCTTTTCCAACATCAAATGTCCATCTTCCAAGATAGATCGTATGAAATGGTACCTAAGTTGTATATGCTTAGTATTTGAATGGAAGGCTAATTTCTTTGCAAGATGAATCGAACTCTCGCTGTCACAATACAACTTGGTATTCTCCTGCTTCTTTTCCAATTCCTCCATAAACTTCTATAACCAAATCATTTCTTTACTAGCCTCTGTAGCAACAACATACTCTACTTCTGTTGTTGAAAGTGCAACAACCTTTTGTAGTTTTGAAATCCAACTTACTGTTGTTCCACCTACAGTAAAAACATACCCTGTGGTGCTCCTCCTACTATGTTTATCACCTGCCATATCTGAATCAACATATCCATGTAGAATAATGTCTAAACCTCCAAAACATAATGCATGAGAAGAAGTACCTCTCAAATACCCGAGAATCCACTTTACTTCCTCCCAATGTTCTTTACCTGGATTGTTCATATACCTGCTCACAACAACCACTGCATGTGCAATATATGGTCTTGTAAAAACCATCACATACATCAAGTTACCAATTGTTGATGAATAAGGGACCCTAGACATGTATTGTATTTCTTCCTATGTCTTGGGACACATTTCCTTAGTTAATTTGAAATGGATGGCCAAAGGTGTACTAACTAGTTTTACCTTATGCATTCTAAACCTCTCCAACACCTTCTCTATGTACTCACCCCGAGACAATGTCAATTTGCGATTTTTCCCGTCTCTTGTTATTCTCATACCAAGGATTTTATTTGTAGCACCCAAATCCTTCATCACAAATGAATTAGCTAAGTTCTGCTTGAGCACATTTATATCCTTCATATTAGACCCTACAACAAGCATGCCATCTACATACAATAGAAAGATAATATAGCTTCCATTTTCTAGCCTTTTAAAATAAACACAGTGAATAGAATGACATCTACTATAAACTTGTTATATCATAAACTTGTCAAACTTCAAATACCACTGCCTTGGATCTTTCTTTAGTCCATACACCCTCTTCTTCAACTTGCATACCAAATTCTCCTTCCCTTTGACCTCATACCCTTGTGGCTGCTTCATGTAAATCTCTTTATCTAAATCCCCACAGAGAAAAGTTGTTTTTACATCTAACTATTCAAGATGAAAATATTCTACTACCAGAAGACATAAAATAGTCCTAATTGAAGTCATCATAACAAAAAGAGAAAATATTAAATCAAAATCTATACTTTTCTTTTGTGCAAACCCATTTACAACTAATCTAGACTTGTGCCACTTTTTTCCTCCATCTTCTTCCTTCAACCTGTAAACCCATTTATTTTACAATGCTATTTTTCCTGTAGGAAACTGAACCAAGTCCCAAGTCTAGTTATTTACCAAGGAATCCATTGCTCCCAAGTCTAGTCTAGAAAATATTTTCCTCTTTCACACCTTTCTCCCACTTCTTTTTAGTGTCTACCTGCATTACCTCTTCATCACATTCTGGTTCACCATAATCAGTCAACAATAAATAATACAATGAAGGAGAGTAACGTTAAGGGGGTCTACGTAACCTGGTAGATCTTCTAACAACACTTGCAGGAGTTTGAGGTATATGCTTCTCCTATTGTTGTACATTTTGATTTTATGGTACCTTTGGATTTTCCTTTTCAATGATCTCATCAAGCACTGTGTATTATGGTTTTTCTTTTTCTTGATTCTTTCCCTACAACTGATCTGTGTACATGACCTTCTCATTGAAGATGGCATATCTACTCCAATTATTTTTTGATTTTCATAATCCCATAAGCGATAACCAAAATCATTAAGACTGTATACAATAAAGGTACACTTCTTGGATTTTTCCTCAAGATTTGTTCTATTTTCTTTATCAATATGGACAAATGCTTCACAACCGAAAGTATTCAAAAATGAATAGTTTACCTTTTTACCTATCCATGCCTCCTCTGGAATGCCGCCATCCAAAGAAATTAAAGGTCCTCTGTTTATCAAGTAAACAAAAATATCTACAACATCTACCCAAAAATATAAGGGAAACCCTGCATGCAATCTCATACTCCTTGCATGCTCCATGATTGTCCTGTTCATCCTTTTTGACACACCATTTTCTTGTGGTGTTCTTGGAACTGTCTTCTCTCTATGAATCCCATGGTATGAACAATAATCATCAAAATACTTGCTGCAATATTCACCTCCATTGTCTGATCTGAGACACTTCAACCTTTTTTCTGTCTCATTCTCAACCAAAGCTTTCCATTTCTTAAAAGTGTCAAAAACATTAGATTTTTGTCGAATGGAATAAACCCAAGTTTTTCTAGTTGCATCATGAATAAAAGTAACATAATAATGAGATCCACCAAGAGATGATACCTCAGTTGGTTCCCATACATCTGTATGCACAAGCTCTAACCTTTCACTCTTCTTTTCTTTTCTGACTTTGAGAAATATGACTCTCTTTTGTTTTCCATAAACACAATTCTCACATAAATCAAAATCAATTTGTTTAAGATCGGGAAACAAATTTATTTTGTGAAGTATCTGCATCCCCTTCTCACTAATGTGTCCAAGCCTATGATTCCACATTGTTGTATCCACTCCTGTAGAAGCTAAAAAGATAAAAGAATCATTATTACCAGTACACAAATACAATTTACCTACCTTCTCTCATTTTTCTATCACCAGTGATCCTTTGGTGACCTTCCATGCCTTATCTGTAAATATAGATATACAACCTTCACTTGCCAACTTCCCAGTTTAAATTAGACGTTTCCTTAGATATTAAACATGTCTTACCTATTTCAACAACCATTGGTTTCCATTCTTTTTCTTTATTTGTACCTTTCCCATTCCAACAATTTTTCATGGTGCATCATCACCCAAATGAACATGTCCAAAATAACCTTGAACGCAATCTAGAAAATGTTTCCTATGGGGTGTGTCATGAAATGAAGCCCCTGAATCTACTTCCCAAGTCTCTGAAATATTATCTACAGAAAGAATCAACACATCTTGTAACACATCACATGTTACATTTGCTTCCTGATTTTTCTCCTCTGGTCCATCTCTTTGTTTCTTTGGAGGTTTTCACTCTTTCTTCAGATGTTCTTTATTCCCACAATTACAACACTCTATCTTTCCCACTCTGTATTTGGATATGCCCTTCCTACAATTCCCACGGTTCCCTGAGCCCTTTCCTCTATCCGTTTGTCTTCCCCCGTTCTCCATGTTTAACATATTACCTGATGTCTCACCTGTGCTTTTCCTTCGCATTTCCTCACTAAGGATAACACCAACAACATCATCAAATTTTAGAGTGTTTGAACCAGAGATAGAGTTACTTACAACCATGACCAAGCCATTCCAACGTTTTGGCAATGAGAATAGGATTAGAATATCCCTGACCTCATCATCAAAATCCACTTGTACATAACTTAGCTTATTAGTAACCGTATTAAATTCATTTAAATGATCTGCAACATACCCACCTTCTGACATCTTCATATTAAATAATATTTTCATTAGAAATACCTTATTGGACACTAAGGTTTTTTCATACAGTTTATCCAATGCATCCATCAACTCCTTTTTTGTCTTTTATTTTGAAATATTGAAATCCACTGACGCTGCCAGGCTCAGCCGTATTATTCCTAGTGGCTTTCTGTCAAGAACCTCCCATTCTTCATCCTTCATGGTCATTGAATTCTTTATTATTCCGCCCAATGGTAGGAATCGATCCTTCTAAGATAAATAATATTCCAGCTACATCTTCCATAACTAGTAGTTTTGGCGATTAAATTTATCGACCCTAAACTTTCCATCTTCTGCCATTGCTCCCACTCGAACCAGGAACCCTCTTTTCCCGTGAGTTACCTTTCACTTTGATACCAGTTGTGAGAAAAACATGATCACAGAGCAATAAAATAAAAAAATGCGGAAACAAAACACATAAGATACACAATAAAATAGAGACACAGATATACGTGGTTCACCTAGTGTGGGATACGTCCACCAGAGAAATTTCCAGGTCCTTCCTTTTTATTATCCAACAAAATGAAGGGATACAACCTACAACACACCCACCATAACTTCCTCTTCTTCCTCTCACAGTATCCTCTCTCAGAATACAATATTCGCAATACTACACATCCATGATACAATTCCCCCCTAAAATAGGGTTTCCTTCTAGAGAAAAAAACCCTAAATAACTTCTACCGTTAGATCTGTGACCTTATAATGAATGGTCTAGATTGACGATGAAATTATAATATTTTACAAGGAAAAATTTCCCAAAATTTCTCTTTGGGGGTGTTTCCCCTGAATCCCCCACCAGGGGGGATACAAAAATTGTCGTTTCCCCCCCTGCACCCCTTTGGAGACAGT
>ML779783.1:309584-331868 GCA_009831015.1 Picea engelmannii
ATCCATCTTCATCTATGCATTCTCATCAAGGAAAATACATATTATATTACATCAATCATCAATCAATCAATCATTTGACATCAATCAATCACTTGACATCAATCAATCAAACCATTGGCATCAATGACAACATGATCCAACACACTTGTGTTAATTGATATGGTTGACGCTATGCATTGTTTATAATCAATAATGTAATGAACAGTTAAAGTGGTAAATGAGAAAAAATGTTTGAACTATCCAATACTGATTCACCCCCCCCGCCCTTAGTATTTTTGAAGATCCCAACAATGTGATTGTATGAAGTTGATAATTGATGTATTTTATTGGAATGAATAAATATTGAGTTATGTGTTACTAATTCCTATTTGTATTCTCTTAATTTGTGTAGTTTTATGTTATTAATTTTTGTTATGTGATTTTTATCAAAACCTAGCACTGCATCGTATCCTCAATAAAATATTATTATGTATTTGGATTATCTTAGGTCATCAAGATTAGTGAGACATGTATATTAATTGATGAAAATTAACAATAAACATATTAGATTACCCAATGCATTTAATATTAATGGACAATTGGTATTATTTTCAACATAATTTTAATTAAACGTTTGATGTCAAAGCAAGGTGACTATAAGCCTTTGATCATTTAATGTTTTCAAAAAATATGCATACCATATTGCATGTGATACTCGTTGGATCCATAATTAAATTATGCTTTTCGAAAAACTACTCTACAGTTTTTCGATGGGGGTCTCTATGCTTATTATTTCCCCTGTGGCCACATATTTGTTTCATTCGTAGGTGCCAAATCCTAGGAGTCATATTCCCTCCCCCACTCATGAGAGATTACCATAAGGTGTAATGAGGGTGGTTTCCAATGGTTGCTCTAGTCTACTCTACAATCCTTCTAGTGGTTTTGTGAAGTACTTGCATCGGTTTATGACCCTGTTTTTGTTGGAATATTGGTTGTTGTCATTGATGTCAACCCTAGTCATTGGTTTTGGACCGCAATATTGATGAAGGTATTTGGATATGAAGGACAATGCACATGTAGAAACAACACCCATGTATGTATAGTATACATCATGTTTTTTCTGGTGGTAGGTGGCACATCAAGTGGATCCTCATGGTTGAGGAGAAATGAATTTTTGAAGATGACAAAGTGAATTGAAGAAGGAAGTACAGGTCGACCCTGAAGATAATTAAAGAAAATAATTACAAAATAAGAATGTGTCATGTCGACCATAATGTTAAAAATAAGTGACATAAATGGTATAAATACATATCATTATACATTCATTTTAAATACACAAGTCAAATTTCAGAGGAAATTCGAAGTAAATAGGGCCCGATTTCAAGGGGGGATGAAGTCTTTTGGCGATGTGTTCTAAGTATCAACAATTGGTTTCAGAGTGGGTTACCTTCAGTACAATTTAACCACTGGAAGGAAGATCCTAAGAAGAAATGGAAGACAACATTCCAAATGGGATTCCACCATTTGATGGAAGCAATTTTGAATACTAGAGTAATAGAATGAAAACTTACTTGAAAGATCTTGGGGAAAATGTTTGGTTCTTAGTTTCTTCAGGATACAATGCTTTGAAGAAACCAAAGACTGCAACTCAGAAGGAAGCATAAAGGAACAACAAATTGACAATAGATACCATCCTAGATGGATTGACAGATTCAATGAAATCCAAGGTGGGATCATGTGCATCAACAAAATATCTTTGGGACAATCTACAAGACCTTTATGCAAGGGAAGAAGAAGAAGAAGAAGAAGAAGAAGAAGTTGAAGCAAATTACAACATCTCATATTTCAAAGAAGCAAATAGAGGTCAGTTCTTTTGCTTTAATTGTGAAGGAGTAGGACATGTTGAATTTGAATGTCCTCATCCAAGGATTGAAAGAGATGACATTGAAGAAGAAAATTCCAATGAAGAAGAAGAAAATCATGAAGCATAAATGATTCAACAAGAAGATGAGAATCTTAAAAAATTGAAGCATGTTGAGATTGAAAATTGCAAGCTCAAAGACACACATAGAAAACTAAGAAGTGAATTGGGTAGTTGTGAAAATACAATTGTAAGCTTGAAGAAACAATTAGAAGGCTTTGAGAAACTAAGAGAGGAAACCATTTCCTTGAAAACTCTACTCGAAGAAGCAAGAAGAATAGGAGAAGTAAAGAATGTCCAAATGATGAAGAAAGAAGAAGATTGTGAGAAACTTGAACAAGAAGTTGTCTCATTGAGGAAGACCTTAAGAAAATCTCAAGTGCCAAAAGACTTAACACATATTAGATGCATGGGTGAAAATTCCTACAAAGAAGATGCAAATACCAACAAGAAGGTTGAATAAAGAGCTACACAAACAGTGGATGAGAAGTGAACCAGGATACCGAAAATAAGGAATGATTACAAAAGAGATGAATATCCAAGAAGACCTCCTACCTCCAGGAATCAAAGAAGCGTCAATAAGTACGAAGGAAACTACATAAGAGTAGGTCATTTTCCCCATTGATGGACAAAAATATTGTATTGTAAAAATGTAATTATCTTGGTCACAAAGCACGAGATTGCAAATATATGAATGAAGATGTCCCTATGCCAACCATAGTATGGAGAAGGAAAGAGATTCCAAATAATGAATATTGTTGAATATCATTGACCACTGAAGAATGTAAAGAAGAATATGAATGGTACATAGACAATGGATGTTCTTCACACATGACTGGGGATCAAGACAAATTCATCGTCTTGAAGAGAAAGGGTGGAAATGCTACATTTGGAGATGACTCATCTACCAAAATAATTGGAAAAGGTGTAGTAGAGCTTGGAAGCAAAAATGTAAAAGAAAAGAATATCCTATTGGTTGAAGACTTGAAGCATAATCTACTCAGTGTTAGTAAAATGTGTGATCAAGGATATACTCTCATGTTTGACTCACAAAGATGCAAAATCAAAGAATAAAGTTCAGGATGATTGGTTGCAACTGCAACAAGAAGACCAAGTAACATATATGTCCTAAATTCATGAAAAATATCCAAGGAAGAAAGAGACCATAAAAATGAAGTGTTATTAAGCTATATGTTCAGGGGGAGCAACCCCAAAGAAGAGAGTTACCTTTTTCCATTAAACTCAGGGGGAACAACCCAACCCTTTGCCATTGATGTCAAAGGGAGAGAGAAATTGGGATCATGATGATAGGGAGAGCATGAGTGTTGCAATCAATGACAAAGGGAGAGATTGTTGGAAGATTGGTTGTTGTCATTGATTTCAACCCTAGTCATTGATTTTGGACCTCAAGATTGATGAAGGTATTTGGACATGAAGGAAAATGCACATGCAGAAACAACATCCATGGATGGATAGCATACATCATGTTTTTTCCGGTGGTAGGTGGCACATCACGTGGATCCTCATGGTTGAGGAGAAATGAATTTTTGAAGATGACAAAGTGAATTGAAGAAGGAAGTACAGGTCGGCCCTGAAGATAATTAAAGAAAAGAATTACAAAATAAGAATTTGTCATGTCGACCATAATGTTAAAAATAAGTGACATAAATGGTATAAATACATATCATTATACATTCATTTTAAATACACAAGTCAAATTTTAGAGGAAATCTGAAGTAAAGAAGGCTGTATTTCAAGGGAGGATGAAGTGTTTTGGTGATGTGTTCTAAGTATCAACAATTGGCGATGTGTTCTAAGTATCAACACTTTCTCGAGATTCTAGCGCCGATGGTTTTGAATCCCACATCATGGAGGATAGGTATATCAATAAGGTGTATTATGAGGTCATCCCTCATAAAGAGTGGGATTTTTGACACCAACTAAAATACCTTAGAAGCACAGTCCTTAATGGGAACATTTCTCCAGGGGAGGTGGGCCATTACTACCCTGGAATTGGATCCTTGGTTTCCAACACAACAGATTTAAGGAATGATCCCTCTTCCTCCTTCACAGTTTCACTTTCCGCATCATGGTCAATTCCCCTTCCTTCATCAATTTGTCTCCCCTCCATGAGGATCTCTCCCACTCTACCACCTTTGTCTTCCCCCGTCTTCTCAGTTCCTTCATTCTCCCTTGCACCCTCTCATCAAGACTTCATCTCCCAGATTGCACCTGAGCCATAGGTCTCCAGAAGGAAAAAGTGTGTGCGTGCAAATTCATCCAAGGTAGAGATGGTTGTTGGGAAGGATATCATAGTTTCATAACTTCAAAAATTGGTGGGGAAAACCTTGGCCGGGTGGTTTGTAGGTAATAAAATCAAGGATGACTCTTTAGCCCACTGTCTAGAATCTAGTTGGGTACTTACTACTGGTTCTTAGTTACATGTCGATGTTTCACGTATTAATTCAAGGATGGTTATGATTCATCCTGTATTTAGATGAGGATTGTGATAAGATTAATAGTTTAGTTTGGAATTGGGATCCTTTGGGGCTCTCTTTACATGAATGGTTGATGGAATTTGAACCTACTAGAGCCCCGATCATGGTAGTAAATTTATGGGAAATCATCCTAAGAGTTCCTCTAGTTTTATGAATTCTGGAATCCCTTTCAACAATTGACAACGAAATTGGCACCTTCACCGGACTCGAGCCAGTCTCGGAGGTGGAAATTGACCGCAGGTGGGCTTGGGTCCAAGTTGAAGTTGACCTCTGATATGGTTTGATTGGCGAGATTGATATAGTTTATGTATCTTTCATTTGTAAACAAAAGGTGTATTACTAGAGACTCTCTTTCAGGTGCTATAATTTTCATGAACTAGGGCACCTTCAAGCCTAATGTCCTAGGATTGATTTCCTCTGGAACCCAAAGCATAAAATTTGGAGAAAGAGGGAGGCAATATCTCTTTAGGATAAAATTGTGACATCTAGTGGTGTGGAGGAGAAAAAAAAAATTCCTAGGGGTGCCCCCATAGCCAATGTGAAGGATTTGCAGGTCGACTCAGAAAAAATCTCTTGTAAGTCTTCTTTGGTATCCCATTGTTCTCCTAGTTTTTTGTCTTTGGTTCTCCCTCCCTTGCTCCCTTATTCGACCCTTCTCTCCCCCCCTTAGGTCCCTTCCCCTCCTGGTTTCTTAGTTAAAAAAGTGGTCTCCTATGAGGACTATCCTCTCTTTCCTTCTCCACGTGAGTCTCGTAATCTTCATTTATCTCCCCCTAATTTTCCTATTTCTGACACAAAAATCCCTTATCCCCCCCCTTCTTCGGTACTTTATTCTCTTGTCCCACCCCTTCTTCCCTCTTCGTCCCCTATCCACCCCCCCCCAACCCTCAGACCCCATGGAAAAGGTGATTTCCCTAGTCATTTCTTCCCCCTCGCTTAGGCTCTCCCCTCCTCCTAAAAAGCATATTTGCTGAGACCCCATCCTAAGAAAAAAGAGGATGTATCCTCCTTTGGTGGCTTGGCCCTCAATTCCAACCAACCCAATTTTAAGGGAAGGTAGTCGTTTCTTAAAAAATCTCAGCAAAGAGTTGTTCTTGACATAAATAAAGGAAAATCATCAACTATTTCTAGGGACCTTGGAGCAGGGAAAGCCCTAAAAAGGCCTTGCCCATGATTTTCCTCTCCTTCAAGGCTAGGGTTCTTAGGGGTGCTTGAAAAATACTAGCCCTCAAAAAACTCATTCAGAGCCACAAACCATATAGACTACTTATTCAGGAAATGATGTGTGAAGGTTCCAAATCCATTGCTTTGTTGGAAAGTTGGTTTACAAATTGGTTGTTCTATACTATAGACATTATAGTCCAGTCAAGAGGTCTTCTGTCAGGATGGAATCAATCATGAAAATATCTCTCCTCTTCCTCAACCATTATTTTATCTCTGTGAAGCTGGACGTAGAATGCATAGTCCCCGTTGAACATTATAAATTTCTACGGTCCCTATGTGGATCAGATCCCTTTCTGGGAGGATTTGGAGACATCTGGTGATTTGGAAGAGTCTCATACCATGGTAGGAGAATATTTAAACTTCACTGTATCTCTCTGTGAGTTTTGGGGATCTAATCATTGCCAATATCTTCATAGTGTATTTTTAACTTCTTTCCTGAATAAACACCATCTCATAGACATAGAACCTGTCAAGATTGATACCATGTGGATGAACTTTCATTTAAATTATATCACCATTTATAAATGGCTTGATATATTTCTAGTGTCAAAATACCTGATGTATTATGGAATAATGATGAAATCCTTTGTCTCCTCAAAAGGCCTGTCGGACCAAGTGACTATTATAAAAAAGGTGGACCCCACAGAACTGAAGCCCCCAATGTTGTTCAATTTCAACCTCACATGGTTGGAAGAGGAATAATTTAGAAACTTAGTTTTGGGTTCTTGGGTCCATATCTCCTCCTCAAAGTCCTATATGTTCATGAGGAAGTTTGCAGATAACATCTCCTATGTCAAAGAGGTCTCAAAAAATGGTCAGTTGCAGTTTGCTAAGAATTCCAAACCAACATTGGAGGATGTGGAAAACTAGATCGCCGATCTGAAGGTAGAGTTTGTATCGTCTCCTCTCTCAGTGGATCTTTTAAATCAGTTGCAATCACTTGAAGAGGCTCGTCACTCCTTTTTAGATAAGGAGTGTTATCACATATAGTTGTCAAGGGCAACAACTCATCCAAGTTGTTCGGGGAAATAAGCTTCAGGAGTTTCAAAGTGAGAAGTGTGTGGAATTCTTGAAGTGCCGAAGTCCGAACTCCCGAAATAATCTGAGCCATCAAAAGCTAAGGTTGCGTGGAGGCAGATCCCTCGCTTCAGAGTTCGACACTCTGGAGAATTGTGGGAGTTAAGCATTGAAAAGTCTCAAAGGACCAAAGTGAATATGAGTTGTTGATCAACAAGAGCCATGTGTCGTCAGATCCATATCTCCAGGTAAAAGCACAGAAGGTAAGCGAGATTTGAATTTTGATTTTCTCGGAGCTCGAAGGCCCGAAGTAGTTCTCGATCATCAATTTGAAAAGGGAAGATCCGATCCATCAATCTAAAATGCGCCAGAGATGAGCTGTTGATCAGGAAGCCTCATCTCAGATCACAAGATCAATGGTCTCTCTCCATTGTGGGGTTGAAAGGTGCACATGTTTTAAAATCTCAGGGGTAGGCCGCATGGCGGTTCATGGTGAATTACAAGGACAAAAACGGTTTTCTTTCAGACCACCCTTGGTAGCACCCGCAATCACACAATTGCATAGGGTCATGGAACCAGGTCACATTGAAGATGGAGTGATGGAGAGGATTTGCGCCAAAGGCCAAAAGTGCCTGTATTTGGTCGCAGAAGAAGATGTCCTTGGCCTCGAGGATTTATTTTTTAATCTAAGTCAAATTTATTCTTCCATCTTATTTTCCTCCGATACTGAGAGAGTTCATGATTGACTGATTCACATGGATTGTTGTAACTGTATTATGATGAATGTTTGATTATAGTGCTATTATAATGTCTTTCAATTTCCTTGAAAATTTGAATTCAAGATAATCTTGTGTTTGATTTTTTTCCTCCTTAGGCTGCTGGAAGACCCGATGTCCATAACATACCTCTACACTTTCTCACCAAATTCTTCCTCTTATTCACCTTTACTCCAACTTACTGGCTGAAGTTGATACAAGACCTTAATTGCTTGTGCATGCCAACCTGGATTTTATGAGTTGGAAAATTATTATCTCGAGTCTTATCCATTTGAACCCCTTAAAAATCATTTACATTTACTGTATAAACTGATGAGTATTGGGCTTATCCTCATTACAGTCTGAGGGTGATTCCTAGTGCTAACATAAATGGCATCGTTGCCGGGGACATATTTGAGCAGATTGAAGAGCTCTCTGGGAAGAATGACATAGATCCAAATCTTGATGGTAGACAAGAGAGGGATACATAAATTGACTGTAATCATCTACCTGGTGACCCCACATCAGAGACTCCATTGGGGAGGATCCCATTGACAGAAAGATGAAGGGAATGACTAGGTATCATCTTATGAGATTTCTTCATGAACTTCTATTGTTCTTTATCAACTCATTTTTGTTTTTCCCTTCACATATAAAGAGGATCATATTTTGCTATGTTTATTCGGTTGATCACCAACCTTCCTTTATATATCCATCCTTGGAAGAAGCAGACCTGCTTTCTCCCTGTTTTGTAGATGCGGATATTGTATCCTCAGCTCAGCCTACTCATAAAGATGAGATTCATATTGAAACCCCTCTTGAAATCAATCACCCTTGCAGCCCCGGGGAGGTTGAAATTGATCCACAACCTCCTCAAATCTCATCACATCCTATTGTTACTATTGAGACTTGCCATCAGTGTGTTAAGCCTTATATTTAGCCCACTAGTTTTCAAACTAGAATCAGAGACAAGATGTTTAAAACTTTAAAGATTCCATATCATCTTCATCCTTATCCTCTTGATTTCTTTAAGTACTTTCCTCATTTTTCTGGAGAGGATCATGTTACAACTGAGAGGCATGTGGAGGATTTCAAGAATTTTATTGATCAGTTTGAGATAGTTCATGAGGATGTTACCATGAGGTTGTTTTCCAAATCCTTGTGAGGAGATGCTACTATATGGTTTAAGGGTTTGGGATATGACTCCATTGGTTCTTGGGTTGAGCTATACAATGCTTTTTTAAAGTGTTGGGGTGAGAACAAGTCCCTTGATCAGTACTAGGATGATTTTAATTCCTTGAGGAGAGGGGGAGAGGAAGCCTTGGTTGTCTTCAACATGAGGTTTTATAGTGTTTATCATAGTATGCCTGTAGAGATCAGACCCACAAAGACTGTTTCCATGGTGTACTATGTCATGGATTAGTATTCATATATTGTCCTTCTCCCGAGAGAAAGGTAATCTACATCTTTATCACAGTTATTCATGGATGCTGAGGAAGTAAAGGAGAACCTCCGAGCTTTTGGCAGGATTCAAAGTTAGTATCATCTCAACTCTGAGTGTAAGGCAATTTTTACCTGCTGTCCCTATGAAGAAAACATTGTGGATAATTTTGTCTTTGATGCAGGTATCCATGAGCAGCCCTTTATTGATGAAAATCATGTGTATGAACAACTAGAAGCAATAGTTACTACTGTTCCTGAAATATATATTTTTAACAATTATATTCTTGATGAAATTACTGTTTTAAAGGTTGATCATAGACATGAAAGGAAACCCATTTTTGATGGATATTCTAGTGATGATGAGAAACAATCTTATATTATATTTGATCACTATGAAGACAATAAGGATGATGTAGAAGTTGGCCTTGTCACAAAAGACAAAACCTAAGAGTTTAACCAGGAGCAACCCTTAGTTGAGGCATGCAAAGAGATCGTTTATACACAACCATAAGTAAATCAACAATCATCAGTGGATCAACAACCTTCTACATCCATCCTTCTTCCACTTGTACCTACAGTTCACAACAAGCAACGTTTTGACCCACCGATGCTTGTGGCTGTCATTCGATCAAGTGTGCCTGTAGAAAACATCAAGCCAACTGTCAGCAACTTTGAAACAATGAAGGTAACCTTTCATAAGTTAATCATGTGTTGCCTTCAGTTTCATGACCCTGTCGATGAGTACATAAAGTTACACTTTTCAAATGCTTTGGAGCATGCAGGATTGATCTTTTTATCAACATTTGAAGGTAATATGGGTGATCAAAAGAATGAAATTAGTCAGCTGTCATGCTTTCCTTGTCTTTTATGGATAATTTGCAGTGAATCAAAGGATTCAATTATCAAATAGTTTGAATGGCTATGGTAGAAGTTTGCTTTTACCTATCATTTTGTAAAAGTCAGTTAGCTTAGGTTTTGTACATAAATAAGCTCCCTCAAGAGCATGTGTGTTTGCTTTCATTTTTAGAATAGTGTACTTGTCGACCTGTTTTCTTCAGTAGGATGTTTTTTTAGCATGACTCCATATCCCAATGCAGAAGGCGACTGGAACTACTTGTTCTTGGCAGCTCGTAGGGAGCATGCCATCCCCTAGGGAGCCAAATGTTATCACATATAGTTGTCAAGGGAAACAAGTCGTCCAAGTTGTTCAGGGAAATAAGATTTGGGAGTTTCGAAGTGAGAAGTGTGTGGAATTACTGAAGTGCTGAAGCCAAAACTACTGAAATAATATGAGCCATCAAAAGTTGAGGATGCGTGGAGGCAGATCCCTCACTTCGGAGTTCGACGCTCCAGAGAATTGTGGGATTTAAACATTGCAAAGTCCCGAAGGCCCGAAGTGAATCTGAGCTGTTGATCAGCAAGAGCCATATGTCGTCAGATCCATAGATCTGGGTAAAAGAACAGTAGGTAAGAGAGATTTGAGTTTTGATTTTCTTGGAGCTCGGAGGCCCGAAGCATATCTCGACCGTCGATTTGAAAAGGGAAGATCGAATCCATCAATATCAAAGGTGCTAGAGATGAGCCGTTGATCAGGAAGCCTCATCTCAGATCACAAGATTAATGGTTGTGATCCATTGCGAGGTCGAAAGGTGCGCATGTTTTAAAATCTCAGGGGCGGGCCACAATCAGAATCATGGTTTTTAGATAGGGATGCGTGGCGGTTCATGGTGAATTGCGGGGACACAAGCGGTTTTCTTTCAGACCACCCTTGGCAGCACCCGCAGTCAAACAATTGCCTAGGGTCATGGCCCTAGGTCACATTGAATATGGAGCGATGGAGAGGAGCTTCGCCAAAGGATAAAAGCACTTGTATTTGGTCACATAAGAATATCTTCTTGGCCTTGAGGCGTCAATATTGACTCGAAGAAGTCACGGGCACTGCCTGAAACATTCATGGGTGTCATGCCTCATCCTGATCCCGTTGAAGGTAGTTATTGAATATGGGGGTGACAGTTGAGACCTTGTCTCACCCCATAAATGGAAAACATGCAGAGAGCAGTCATAAAGGAAGACTGTCAATCTGAAGCTTCCTTATGGAAATTTTTTTCTGTAAAGAACATAACTGCGCCTGACTCACATCTAACATGAGGAGGCCTGCACAATCTGACAGAGCAGGCACTGATTGAAAGCATTAATGTAGTGTTCCAATCACACTCCTGGTGGTTGCAACATTTATGAGTATATATAGGCAGTTTTAGTATTTTGTTATGGTCGATGGTTGAGCTAGGCTCCCTTATTGTAATATTTTGATGAAGAAAAATGGTTCTCTGGTTATGTAAATTGATTTGAGACTTCTTGATTAATCTAAGTCAACTTTATTCTTCCATCTTATTTTCCTCTGATACTGAGAGAATTCATGATTTATTGATTCACATGGATTGTTGTAACTGTATTATGATGAATGTTTGATTATAATGTTGTTATAAAGTCTTTCAGTTTCCTTGAAAATTTGAGAGAATCCTATGTTTGAGTTTTTTCCTCCTTAGTATGTTGGAAGACCTGATGTCCATAGAATACCTCTACACTTTCTCACCAAAGTATTCCTCCTATTCACCTTTACTCCAATTTACTGACTGAAGTTGATACAAGACCTCAATTACTTGTGCATGCCAACCCATATTTTCCGAGTTGGAACGTTATTATCTCAAGTCTTATCGATTTGACCCCCTTAAAAATCATTTACATTTACTGTATAAATTGATGGGTACTGGGCTTATCCTCATTACAGTCTGAGGGTGATTCCTAGTGCTAGCAAGGAGGAACAAATTTAACATCTGAAGAGTAGGGCTATTTGGATCAAACATGGTGACAACAACTGAAAGTTTTTTCACCACTTCACAAGTTATTACAGGAATGTAAACACCATACGAGAGATTGAACACCCAGACATGACCTTGGATTAGTATTTCAAGGATAAGGAAAAGGAAGGAATAAAACATTTCTCCTCTATTTTTAAAGAACTGTAGAGTTTCCTAATCCAAGAGATTTTGGAGGTAATATTGAAATTTCAACTAGTCTTTATAGAAGATATGAATAGAGATCTCTCTGATGAGATGCACGACGCCCTCTTCTTAATGCACAAGGGGAAGGGTCTTTGACTAAATGGTTTGGCTATAGATTTTTACGTTGGTTTCTATGATTAAATTAAGGAGGACCTGCTGAAGGTTGTGAGAGAGTCTCAAAACTTTGGAAAAATGCTTTGATATTTCAACTCAAAATTCCTTGCTCTCATTCCCAAGTATGAATATGGAAAATCCTTTAGTGATTTTCGTCCAATCTCTTATTGCAATTTAATATACAAGATTGTGTCCAAGGTTATTGCTCGACGTCTGAAGCCTATGCTTAGTGAAGTATTATTAGAGGAACAATTCGAGTTCCTGAGCAATCGTCAAATCCACATTGCAGTTGTCATAACTCAAGAATCTCTTCACTCCATCAAAGCCTCGAATCAATAAGTATTCATCCTCAAACTTGACCTTTTGTAAAGCGTTTGATCGAGTGAGTTGGAATTTTATCCATCTAGTCTTAATCCAACATGGCATGGATCTCCTAGTAATCAATTAGATTATGGGGTGCATCCAACCATCCTCTTTTGCAGTTCTGATTAATGAATCTTCCTCCAATTTATTTAGAGCCTCCTGCGGGGTAAGAAAGGGATTTCCTCTATCCCCTTTTCTATTCCTGATAGTCACCAAATCCCTCAACAGGATGATGGAAGATTCTAGTGTTACGAGGAAAATCACTCTATGGCATGGGGTAAACCACAATAGATGGAAATGACTGCAGAAATAAACTCTAATCTCAAGTATTCTATATAAACAAATATCGTAACAAGACAAGATAAAGAGCCTACCTTATCCAGACATTCAATGAAGTCCACCATTGAGCACTTGACTCAAAGCTATACACTTGCAACTTGTCCTCAAAAACCAAGATACACAAGCATATGGTGATAATATATAAATTTAGCACATATAATAGCATAATCCATCAATATTAATAACAAATCCACCCATGGAACAACAATTCAAATATTCGCAAGACATTAATTGGATGAGAAAAGAGTATTTATATTAAAATATGAACAACAAAAGTATATGAATGACAAACTTCCATGTCGACACGTTCAGAACCGAGAAACTAAGTCCCTTCCATCTAGGCCTCCACCAAAGGCAACCTCATATATGAGAGAAAATGAGGCTCTCCATCAAATAGGGAAGAGCTTGGGGGTTGGACAATGTGTTCATACTTAAAATAACAAAGGGATGCAAACTCAATATGAAGTGAATAATTTCTCCAGAGTAACTTTTCTCTCAAAGTTGAATGCTTCTCCCCTCTTCTATGACTTTGATATGGAACATTTATAGCCTTCAAATGGAACTGAAGAGCAGAGTCAGAACATTTCCAATATATGGAAGGTCAAGGATCATGGATCTCGTGATGTGACATGGAAACCCGACACCATTTTTTAATTTTGGGCACAAAACTTGATGTACGCAAGATGTAATGGTGCAACCTGTGTATACACATACTGTATAGCTATTAGGGTGCGTATAAGTGAAAAAATACAGTTTTTAGATTTGGGAATTGCAAAAAGGGACTTTAAGTCTGCATAGGGAAATCAAAAAGGCCTTCTAAGCAAGTTGCATGGGGTGAGGTAAATATTGCTATAATAGATGCCCCCTAAAATGAGAGGTCAGAGGAGTATCTGCGATGGACGAAATAAATTAGAATTCCCAGAAGTGGAGTAATGGAGACCCAACTGGATGAACTATTTTCTTATAAGAATATTACAATCCATAATGAATTTGTACACATGGATTCCAATTTGAATTACACTGCAGATCCATGTGGAAATATAACAAACAACTGTTCATGGACATGAATAGGAAAAACAAAAGTAGATACATGCCATAGGTTGTCATAGTCACGAACAAGGCCCAGTGAAAACCAGTCTCAAAATCAATCTGAAGATATATGTATACAATGGAGTACAATCTGATATCACATGATCATTGAATTCATATAGGTATTGGTCAAATGAATGATAGAAACAACTCATGAAAGCTGCGACTATGAACTGATGTATTCAATTCTTCTACACGATCTGCCAAAGGTGCAAGTCTACATCATGTGAATAGAAGAGTTGAGGTCGAACACAATGAGACTTCATTTGATTACCGATCATTAAGGTATACCGTTAACAAACGCGAGGAAACCTACCGATAATGAAAGTAGGTGTCAAGGCACTGAGTACATTCTTACAAGTGTGAATAAAGGATTTGAGGTCGAACACTTGAATAATCCATCGATCAAGAGACATTGATGTATTCCCAACTGCCGATGGTGAGAGACCCTACCACTGATGACTGTAAGCCTCTAGGTACTCATAGGAATCTAGGTCTCGTTTCTAGAATAGATGGGCTGTATACTCTTCTTGTGTGAAAATAGTTTTTTTGAGCACACTCTCCAAGGTCATATTCAACAAGAACAACAACAAAAATCCTCTTGCTAAACAATACAATATATTTTGCTAGACCATTTGGTTAAAATTTTCCTTATTAAGTAAGAGTTCTTGAGTTCAAGTCTCTCTTTTTGTTACTTTTTTTTGAAAAAGTTCATGTTCAAATTGTAAAGTGTATTTCAGTTCAAGTCTAAAAGTGAATCACTATAAGTAGCTTTAATATTTTATTTTAGAGTTATTTATTTTGCATGCAGCTTTTCTTTTATAAAGTAACTTCATTGCAAAAGTGATCCCCACTTCTCTTTATAAAAGTGAATCACTTCATAAAGCAACTTACACCACCATGTGGTCCTTTGGTTACCGTTAATGCATTTTTTAAATAGGGCATAACTTTCACATCCGAAGTTCGTTTTTAGTGTCGCCTTTTTTCTTAAAACCGCATAATTTTTCGAGATATTTCCATCCAGATATTAGTTTCATTTTTTAAATCCATATTATCTACATATTTAATATGGATTCTTCTAGTAATATTTTTCTTACTAGCACGACCTACTTCCAATGGAAATATCATATGGAGGATTTATTAAGAAGTAAAGGCTTGTACCATATTACCTTGGGAAAGGAAAAAGAACCCACTGATGTTGATAAGAAAGTAAAATTGACTAATAGGAGTGACAAATCATGTGGACTAATCATAATGTCCATCTCTCTCGATTTAAGGTTCCACCTTAAATAAATTGATGACCCTGATGAATCTTGGGAAAAGATTGAATCTGTGTTTGTTAAAATCAATATTATTAGAGCACAACAATTAGAAAATCAAGTACTGAATTTAAGTCCAAGTGATTTTTCTTGCATTGGAAACTATCTATCTAAGTTTAAAACACTAAGAATTTTATGTGAAGAATGTCAGATAAAGATGGAGGAAGAGAGTTGCATCTATCTTATTCTTTCTAAGGTAGGTAGTGCATATTCTATGTTTGTATATACCTTTTATGCCATGAGAGAGGCTCTAGGGAAATATTGTCAAAAATCCACTCTTGAGTCCTTTTGTGCTGCTTTGATTAGAGAGTAAGATAAGCTTGTACAACTTGGAGAGATCAACACTGGAGGTACCTCCAACAAAGCCTTAGTCGACCAATAGAAAGATAAACCCAAGAATCCCAAGAAGAAACATCCTCGCTACAATAAATAGCAACATAAGGGTCCCAAACCCACTGCGACAACTTCAACTCCTAATGGTGACAAAGGAGAAAAATATAAAAATAAAAAGACTGAAATACATTGCAAATTTTACGATAAAGATGGTCATGATGAGTCAAAATGTTTCAAGAAGATGGAAGCTTTAGAAGCAACAATGAAGAAACACAACATCAATATTGATTCTACTTATTGTTGTTGTTCTTCTTCTCATGGACATGCACTTTCTGCTTTTGGTTTCTCCTTCAATACAACTTCTACTTCTTCTTCTGATGAGTGGCTTATTGATTCCGGAGAATCTTATTATATGGCTAAGGATAAAGACATATTTTTTTCTCTAAATGAATGTAACACCAAGAAAATATTTGTTGGTGATGATAGATCTCTTAGTGTTGTGGGATCTGGAACAATTCAAGTAGATAATGGTCATTTCAATGATGTATTACGTGTTCCAAGTCTTTCTTGCAACCTTCTATCATTATATCAAATCACTCATTTAGGTGAAGGTAAGACCGTAGAGTTGTCACCTCACCAAGTTGTAATCAAGGATCTAAAAGATCCTAAGCATGTTCTTGCAACTGGAATTGCTGATGATATTACCAGGTTGTACAATTTTTTCAACTTTGGGTCATCATCTTTTTCATCGATTTTTGTTGCTCACAACGATGCCTTGAGCAAACTTTGGCATGATAAGTTTGGTCATCTAAACTATTGTTCATTGCAACAACTATGTAATCAACATATGGTGACTAGTATTACTCATGTTTCATGCATAGATGGTGTTTGTGCCGGTTGTGTTCTCGACAAATATCATCGGGATAGTTTTGACAAACGTGCCTCTTGGCACGCTTCACACCCTTTGCAACTTGTTCACAGTGATTTGTGTGGTCCACTTTCTACTCCTTCTTTTTCTGGGTGGAATTATTTCTTAACTTTCATTGATAACTTTTCCATATGTACTTGGGTTTACTTATTAAAACTTAAGAGCGAATTTTCTGACAAGTTTTTGGGCTACAAGGCCCTTGTAGAAAAGAAATCTGGACATCAAATTAAAAGGTTAAGAACAGATAATGGAGGCGAATATGTGAACAATAATTTTACAAGTTACTGCACTACACATGGCATCCAAATGAAACATACTGTTCCATATACACCACAACAAAATGGTGTTGCTGATAGAAAGAACCACACATTAAAATAAATGGCTAATTGTATGATCCAATCTAAGGGATTAAGTCTAAAGTACTGGGCGTAAGCAATCAACTATGCAAATTGCATAGTAAATCACACTCCCACAAAGGCTCTTAAAAATATAACACCGAAATAAGCTTGGACTAAAATTAAACCAGATGTAAGTCACTTCTGTGTGTTTGGTAGTATAGCATGGGCTCACATTCCTAATGAGAAAAGGAAAGTATTGCAGCCTAAAAGTGAGAAGTGTATATTTTTTGGTTATTCTAAAGATGTCAAAGGTTATATACTTCTTCAACCACATTGAAATGAAATTGTTATTAGAAGATATGTTAAATTTGATGAAAATCTCTTGGCTTGCGAGCCTAATTTGACGATTGTGCCTTCTTCGGCCTGCGAGCCATATTTGACATTTATGCCTTCTTTTGTTCCTATTCTGGTTTCTTCTTCAGATGATGACATTGAGGATGAAAATCCACCTCTTCCTGCTCACCTTCATCCAAATGAGTCCTTTGAACCTGAACCAACACAAGCTCCACCGCTTCCTATATGGGCCCGTTCAACACGGGAAGCAGTTGGTGATATTTTCGGTGATCCTTCAGATCAACGTTGTACACGTTCACAATTCCAATGAGCCTCTTCTCTTTTGGCTCAATTTTTAGAGACTCATGATCCAGAGATATTTGCAGAAGCTTCAGGTCATCCATATTGGGATACAATAATGAATGAAGAGTATCGTTCTTTAATGGAAAATGATATTTGGGATCTTTTACCTCTTCCAAAAGGAAGAAAATTTGTCAGATGTAATTGGGTCTACAGAAATAAGTATGCATTAGATAGAAGTGTTGATAGACACAAGTCTCGATTAGTTTCCAAAGGATTTTTCCAAGTTGAAGGAATTGACTATAATGAAACCTTTTCCCTTGTAGCCAAAATGAATTCCATTAGCCTTGTTCTTTCCCTTACTACCTCAAATAAATGGGAGGTCCATTAGATGGATTTTAAATCTGCCTTCTTGCACAGAGATTTGCAAGAATAAATCTACATGGAAAAACCTCCTGGCTATGTCCATAATGAATCTATCCTTGTTTGTCTCCTTAAGAAATCTCTTTATGGTCTTGAGCAAGCTCCCCAAGCTTGGTATGCCAAAATGGACAACTTTCTTATTGACACAAGATTCTCTAGATGCCATTATGATCCTAATGTCTATACCAAGAAAGTAGGAAGCCATCTCATAATCCTTGTACTTTATGTTGATGAACTTATCTTTACTGACAGTGACTCAAAAATTTTAAACCATGTGAAAACCCGCCTTAAGAAGAAATTTGAAATGACAGACTTAGGTTTTTTGCACTATTTCCTTGGACTCCAAGTTTTGCAAACCAATGAAGGAATTTTTCTTTCCCAGTCTAAGTATGCTTGTGACCTTCTTCGTCTTTTTCACATGCACGATTGTAAACCAACCCCTTCTCCCTTCCAGTATGGAGTCAAGCTTACTGCCACCTGTACTTCTCCCTAAGTTGATGCCACCCTATACCGTCAATTAGTTGGTAGCCTCTTATACTTGAATCATACCCATCTTGATCTTTCCTTTGTTGTTGGTCTTGTTTCCCAGTATATGCAAACACCTCATGAAATCCATTGGAAAGCAACTAAAAGGCTACTTCTCTATGTTTGTGGTACAATTCAGTTTGGGATACATTACAGTTAAGAGGGGACTCCTTTATTGGCTGGTTTCACTGATTCAGATTGGGCCGACGACCCTGATGATCAAAATTCTACTACAGGTTATGTTTTCAGCCTTGGTTTAGGACCTGTCAATTGGGCCTGTAAGAAACAACAAGATATTACACTTTCTTCAGCCGAAGCAGAGTACCGAGCATCAACAAATGCAAGTCAGGAATCCTTGTGGCTTTGACAGATCCTTTTAGAGTTTGGATTCCAACAACAACATCCGACCAACCTTTGGTGCGAAAATCAAAGTGCCATCAAGCTCACCAAAGACCCAGTGCAACATTAGCGCAACAAACACATCGATATACACATGTACTTCATCAGAAAACTCATTCATGATCAAGTTATTGAAGTTCTCTTTTTCCCTACAAAAGATCAAGTTGCAGACATTTTCACAAAGTCTCTTATAGAAGAGAATTTTTCCAAACTTCGATCTATGTTAGGAGTTCAAGAAGTTGTCATTAAGGGGGGATAGGATCTAATGCCTCCTTCCTTCTCCTATTGTGTCACTATTGTAAATCCTTCAATCCTATCCCGAGTTGTTCTTAAGGGGGAATGTTAGGATATTTAGACACTTAGGGGTTAGTTAATATCTACTTGGTCTAATGTGTCATTAGGTAAAAGTGTGTTTCTTAGTGTGTTTCTTTAGTATGCATTTGTAGTTAGGAAATCCAATGGTCACAATATGTTCCTGACATAGAGTTATCTGACGATTCATATTCTCCTTGATCTTAACAACCATTGATCTGTGGCTTAACACTCAATTGGTCCATGATATATATTTAAAGAGAATGGAGGGTCATTTTACAATGATTTATTGTGAGAAACTCTCTTGTAAAATATCTCTGTAATTTTTTTCTTTTGCATTAATAAACTACTCCAAGTGGTCACGTTGGCTAGGGTCGTGGATGTTTCCCCATAGGGGTTTTACCATGTCAAAACATCGCTATGTTGATATTTGATATGGTTGTGTGAGTGGTTACTGAAGGTGTTCGTCCTCTATTGGAATACCTGTGTTTTCGAACAAATGTTTCCTCTTGGGGTATAGGGTGTCAAGTTGCAAATGAATAAACAAGGCTCTGTTTGGATGATGATGCAAACTGTTGAGGTGATAGGATTATAATGCAAAAGAGAGAATTGAAAAGAGGCTCAATACTACAAGCCATAGAATGAGATGCAATTAGAACTTAACTCCAAAGAATGTCCTTTTTCGTAAATTTATTCCCCTAGGCCAGAAAAAGTATAAAACAATACCCAAGAGAACTCTTCTAGCCACTAGTGACTAGAGTATTCCTTTTTCAAAATTAGTCTACTTGGTCTGAAAAAGGGTTAAAATTACACCAAATACATGTCCTTTCAAATTCAATTTACGAGTATGAAAGAGAAAAGTTCACTCGACAATTTTTTTCACTTTTTGAGAGAGTCGAAAAAGAGCTTAAACAAGACTCGTGGATGTTGTTCTAAATAACATATCATGGGGGAGGTCACAGATCCTGTGAAAGACTTTTTTGGAAAGTCAACAACTCATAGACAACTAACACAAGCTTGGGAAAATCCAAATATTTCCAAGTTGAGGAGGATAAAATACTTGTAGAGGTTACCTTATCTACAATATATCAAAGAATGCCCCCTATCTGGAAGGGTGTAGAAGAAGGAAGTCGAGGCTCTACAAGATAATTATAATAAAAGGAAACCACCCTAAGACTTGGAGGGAGTGTACTCAAAGAGAGTGGAATGCTCCCTTGTTCAGAAGGTAGAATACTATAAGTGATAAATACATGGTCGAAAGACACATCACCCCCCAATGAAAGAGTGGGATTGAGCGAAGATTGCATCGACAATGCCACTTCCTTAGACTTGTCACTCTCCAAGAGAAGAGTGGGATCAGCCGAAAATTTCATTAGAACGACCACTTCTTCAACCGTTGGTTGAAAATGATGCAAGACAACATGGTCTAGAGACGAATCACCCCCCAAAACAAGAGTGGTGTCTGTCAGATTGCATCGACATGACCGCTGGTTGAACAAGATGAAAGAAAACAAGGTCAAGAGACACATCATCCGATAAAATAAGAGGGGTGTCAGCTGAATATTGCATTGGCATGACCGCTATATCAACCAAAGAAGGATTAGAAATTTGGGAAACCAAAGACGACTCAGAACCTGAAGGGCCCCCAGGAAAGGATCATGCTTCTTGTACCACATCAGTAGTAGGGCACAAACGAGTAAGGTGATCTCCTTTGAAAATCCTACAAAGGAACTTGGGATTACGCATTATACATCTAGGCTTATCAATCATATGAATGCCCCCAGGATGACTTGCAGTGGTTGGTGACATGCTCCCACCATGACTTGTAGAGGCTAGTAGTTGATCTTCAACATGACTTGCAGAGGTTGTTGATGAATCCCCAACATGACTAACAAAGGTTGGTGATGAATCCCCAACATGACTAGTAGAGGTTGGTGATGTATGTGCAGTGTGAATAGAGTTGTGCCCCCATCATGACTTGTAGTGGCTGGTTGCTGGTCTTCAACATGACTTGCAGAGGTTGTTGAACAATCTCCAACATGTCTAGAAGAGGTTGGTGATATAATGCCCGTATGACTTGTAGTGACTAGAATGGCAGTAGTTGGTTGCGACATTTGAGACCAAGGTTCTGGGAAAGATTGGTTTTGATAAATTGTAGGTGAGGAAGGGTTCTGCTATACACCATGGCCCTATCTGGTAGGAAAGTATCCTCCTCCATACTGGTGCATAAAGGGTTGTAAGGGAATCGTCACCGAGGAGGCTGCTTGCGAAGAGAAAGTGACATGACAAGGGTCACTCAGGTGAGGATATATGTTGTCGCTAGACGAAGGAACTTAGTGAATGGGGTTTCCCATACTATAAAACTGACTCCCCCCAAATGAAACACTAGAGGATAGACAAAGGTCCACCATGGAAAAAGAATTCATAGGAACCAACATAGTGGAAGAAGGATAGATGGACGAGATGTAATAAGTAGAATGACCGCCCATTTGAGCACTTGCTCCTGGAAAAGTGAAGCTAGGATTGGATCCATAGGAAGGAAGATTCCAACCTCCTACCATAAGAGTTGTTTGAGGGACATGACTCCCACCAAATGAAAAGGGAGAATAAGGATGCATCTGTTGATTAAGGTTGGTTGTCATTGATGTCAACCCTTGAAGAAAGCCCTGTAGCACAAAGGTTTGGGTAATGGACAAAATATTGTTTGATGTAAATATGACTCATTATTTTTTTTTTCATGGTCGACAAGAAGTAAATATGGATGAACTCCAAAGTGGTCCCCTTATGGTGAAAGCCCTCACGGGAAGACGCTTTGTGGAGTAAGAGAACCCATGATTAATTGTGGAATAATGATATGAAGGACAATGAATTTGTCAGGGAAACTATCCTAGATGGATAGTGCTTTTCATGCCATTTTCGGTGGTATGTAGAACGTCACATAACTCCTCACGGTTAGAGAGTTATGACCATGTGAAGTTGGAGAACCTAGGTTTGGGTAATGGACCCAAGTTTGTTCGATGGATAACAGTATGATTTGTGATATATTTGAAGGTAATATTATTCCATATGGATAGTACATGTCATTCCATTTCTGGTGGTATGTGGAATGTCACATAACTTCTCACGCTTTGAGAGTTATGGCCTTACGAAGTTGGAGGACCCTCATATGTCATCTAGAAGCCCCAAAAGGTCAAAGTAGTCAAAGTGGTTTAAGATATTTTAAAAGGTAAATAATAAAGAGAAGTGATGAGTGTATTATAATTCAAAGTG
>ML779783.1:336377-361628 GCA_009831015.1 Picea engelmannii
CCTTACACACTTAAATGGATAAGCAATCATCATCAAATGCACATAACAAAGCAGTGCACAATCAAATTTGCAATTTCATCTAAGTATGTGGATGAAGTAACATGTGATGTAGTGCCATTAAGAGAATGTGGAATGGTCTTAGGTAGTCCATACTTATATGATCATAAGGAAATCTTCTATAGAACAAAGAATCAATATCAATTAACTAAAGCAGGTCAAGATTATGTGGTTCATGCTCATCATGTTAAGCCAAATAAAACACTTCAAACAATGGAACAATTAAAGAAGGCAATGCAAGCAAGAAACAAACCAATAATTGTTTCAAATGAAGTGATCGATCTTAAGCAAGAACAAGAAATGATTGTTGAATGGAAAATCAATCATAAGTTGCTTCAAGATAAGCTCATGTCGTGCAAATATTACAAGTATATCAGCTCATTTGTAGTCATTTTTTGATGCTATCATTAGTAATGTTTTCTACATGGATGATAATGGCTTCAGTAAGATGTAACAGGGTTCAAATTGCTAACAATATGTTGTCAGTTGTCATGATTGTGTTACAGTTGATCTTGATGAGACAGGTGCACAAGACATAGTTCAGAGACAGAGGACAAGTCGGGTGGCCTATCTTGAGCTTGTTGACTGGTCAATAACCTTTTGGGGACCAAAAGGTCCTTTAGTGGGGAGGTGTGATCCATAATCGGATCCAGGAGCCTGACAGGCCTAAAAAAGGCTCAAAAATGAAAGTTCTTAGAATCGGATGAAACCAATTCCATTGTGACCGACTCTTCGTGCTGATTCTGGCCATATATTTACTTTCTCAAATGGACGTTGTATGAGAGAGTTATTGCACTCTGACCGTTTTTCGAAATAGGCAAAAAAGTCAACAGTCAAAGAGTGACGTGGCACTTTCGGGAGGTGACATGTGGTAGTGGCATAAGTGACAAGTGGCAACACAATAGAAGGTGACTGGTCAGTGACAGGGATCCACCCAACAGTTGACAAGTGGCAGTTTGTTGACGAATTGTTGGGTGCCACATGGCCCAGTCATGGGCTGCCACGTGGCACCATGGGATTGGTCAATGGGTTCATATGGAAAAATGTTATGGAGTCCATGGGGTTTGATCCCATGACCTCCTGGGTCAACTCAAATCTTGACAAATTCCCTCCACCAATGCACCCTTGTGTTTCTTGTTTAACAAGGATCACTTTAGTTTAAATAAAGTGTACTAAAGTGAAAAGGGGAAAAAAGGGGGCTGGGGATAAGCCCCAACCCATGGTCAAACTCCTACACATGACCACAAACCAACAAAGGAGGGCACTCCCTCTCATGCACGCCCAAAAGATAAGCACCAACCCCAGGATCTAGGGATATCCCATGAGACCAGGGGGGCACACTCCAAAAGGGGCCTAGGCCAGCTAAGACATCCTTTTATTATCCCCTGATCCCATACAGAGTGCCATAAGACCAGGGGCGCGTGCCCAGTTAGGGGCTTATCCCTTTAATTTGCAGAAAATGGGTTTTTAACATTAGAAAATGTGATTTTTCAGTGATTTTCAGGCCTGTTAATGGAGATTTTGGTCATTTTTGGGGGATATTGGGCTCTTTTTGAGGCCAGATTTTGGGAGGAAGTTGGGGAATGATAACCAACTTCAAATCTATATTAACTAGGCCTATTTGAGGCCATGGAGGACAATCAAAGCAGAGTTATGCTAAAGGAAAGCCAAGCCAAAGCCATTTTTATGCAGGGAAGCTGTTGAGGAGCAGACGCTTGTGGGCCATTTATGGGAGCTCCGATAATCCATTTTGCTTGCCGTTTATTCTACTGGGTTCTAGAGATATGGAAGAACATGACCAGATCAGTCTTGTAGTCTAATGGCACTGCTGCAATGTACTTTTTGAGCTTTGAACAAAAATAAATAAGCCTCCCCCACCGAGACAAAGGCCCGAAGACGTAGGCAATTTTGTGCCGAACTCCGTTATCACTTCTCTTGTTATGGTTTGTTTTTCTTATTGCTTCAGTTCAGATCTATATATTGTCTTATGGCTGCTATGCTTCTTCATTAAATCTTTCCTCTTTCATTCAGCTTCATAAATGGTTAATTAACACATGTAATTAAAAAACTCAACCACAGTCATTAAAAGATCTTTTCGGATCACTCAGTAATCCAACAACATCATGCCTCTAGACCCAAAACTAGGATTCACATAAGATGACGAGACAAAGGATGACAAGTGTGAAGGAATGTCTAGCATACCAAGGGAAAAATTATTAGAGGCCCAAGGTATTGGTTGAGTATCATGATTCAACGTAACACTCTAAAATACAAAAGGATTCATCCCCATGGAATGAGAAAAGACCATGGGTTGGGTAATGCTAATTGAGGGAGTCACGGGTGCTCCAATAACCATATCAATGAAAAATCACGACGCAATACAAAATCCTAAGGCCAACTAACAATCAAAGAGCACAACAAAGTAAAAAAAAAGGCCAATGCACACAAACATGATATAGTGGCTGAAAACAGGCCTCCCTCACTAGAGTAGGTATGTCTCGCCCAAGAGGGGTTTGAGACTCCCTTCAAAAGATTGTAGGTATCAAAATCAATTATAAATTCCCTCGTGGGCTTAACAACCAGTTGGTCAGATTCCCCGGAGAGGTAATCCTCCATAAAGGCTATGTGTTGTTCGACCCTTATCTGACCCAGGGTACCAACAAAATAACCCCTGCAAGTAACCTATGTGGCTACTTATGTCAAGAAACTAAGCCACCATGATATAACCAATGTGTAGGTGAACAGTAATAAGTCAGGTCCACCGTATGGGCAAGGTAACAAAACCCTAAATATCGAAAGCACCGCCTCTCATAAAGGTAAAGGTACTAGAAAGACCCCCATATACGAATATATCCCCAGAAATATCTCTGACACCAAGAAGGTATTGGAGGGATATCTCCCCAACCGACTTCATGCGACCTCGTGCTTAACTCTGGTGTGAGCGGAGCCTCCTGACGTCACCAATTATACAATGGATTTCACCACTCCCTTAGTCAGACACATATGTTGAGTTTAATAGCCTTGGAGAAGTTTACTCAAAAAATCCTATTCCAAGGCTCTAAATCTTAAGCTAGTTTGTGCACCTTGAAAAATAAAATCATTTCTAATCAATTTTAAATTTATCAATGCTACTTTTAGTGGCTTTGTTGACTCAAAAGGCATATTCATGAAACTGATGATGTTATGACTCAACAAGTAAAATAAATGAATATGAATATAATGTAAAGTTATAACTTCAATTCTCAGTAAATGATAAGCTTTTCAAAATGAAACTTTCAATTCAATTATGCAATTTCAAATAAGATGCAATCTTTTCATATATGTACCAAGTTCAATGATAAGAACCCAAAAGATCAAATGCCAACAATGCAAAATGTATATATATTTTTTATTTTCAATATAAAATAATGAAAATGAAAGGATTGAACAACAACTTGATATAACGACCCTATTGCACACAAATAGAGACAAACCAAGTAGAATATCAAGAATCAAACAACCATCCCAAGATGTAAGGACAACCAATGAAAAGGATGATGAGAAAGAAAAAACCGCTTGAAAATTCATCCGAAGAAAGGTTTCCTATCACTTTGGAGGCACTTAACAATTATGATAGAGACCTAAGAAGACTCAACAACAATCAACACTTACCCAACAAACATCAAACTCAACGATCAAGAAAAACATGATGATGTACGCGACTGTTAAGGAGAAAACCGTGTATGTATGCTCCCTATAGAACGGCAACTTGTTTATGTACACGTCTGTCAAGGGAAAACCTGCGTATATGTATTAAAACACTGTTAGGTTAAGGATAAGTCCAAGAGACTCAGACTCAAAATGAAAAGAGGCTGTCAAGCAATCAAACAATAAGAAACTCAATATAACTAAGAGCAATCAAAGGAGAAAAACACTCCAAACCCCGAAAACAAGATTCCCTCCCCAATATGGTCACCAATTATTTTATGAGCAAAATCACTCTATGGCATGGGGTAAACCACAACAGACGGAAATGACTACATAAATCAACTCTAATCTCAATTATGCTATATAAACAAATATGCTAACAAGACAAGATACAGAGCCTACCTCGTCCAGACGTTCGATAAAGTCCACTGTTGAGCACTTGACTCAAATCTATACACCTGCAACTTTTCCTCAACAACCAAGATACACAAGAATATGGTGATAATATATAAATTTAATACATATAATAGCATAATCCATCAATATTCATAAGAAATATGCCCATGGAATAACAATTCAAAAATTTGCAAGACATTAACTGGATGAGAAAACAATATTTCTATTAAAATATGAACATAAGTATATGAATCACAAACTTTCATATCGACACGTTCAAAACCGAGAAACCAAGTCCCTTCTAGCTGGGCCTCCACCACTTCAATCCTCCACCAAAGTCAAGCTCATATAAGAGAGACAATGAGGTTCTCCATCAAATAGGGAAGATCTTGGGGGATGAACAATGTGTTCAGACTTAAAAGGACAAAGGGATGCAGATTCAATATGAAGTGAATAATTTCTCCAGAGTAACTTTGCTCTCAAAGTTCAATTCTTCTCCCCTCTTCCACAACTTGGATATGGCCCATTTATAGCCTTCAAATGGAATTGAAGGGCCGAGTCAGAATGTTTCCAGTATATGGAAGGTCAAGGATCATGGATCTCGTGATGTGACATGGAAACCCGACACCATTTTTTAATTTTGGGCACAAAACCTGATGTATGCGGGCTGTAATGGTGCAATCTGCGTATACACATGTTGTATAGTTGTTAGGGCACATATATGTGGAAAAATACAATTTTTAGCTCTGGGAATTGCAAAAAGGGACTTCAAGTCTGCATAGGGAAATGGAAAAGGCCTTCTGATCAAGTTGCATGGGGTGAGGCAAATCTTGCTATAACAACTAGAAGTTCTCGATCATTCACAGGTATTAAAACCTCCCCAACTGTGTCTATCTCTCATATTCTGTTTGTTGAAGATGTCCTTTACTTCTCTCATGGCTCCCTTCGATATTTGGATGTTTTAAAAGGGATTTTGGATTTGTTTTGTAAGGATTTAGGGATGTAAATTAATCAGGACAAATCCTGCCTCCTCTCACACAACTTGCCTCCCTCGTTTTCACATGTCGTGTCTAACCTTTTTCCTTTCCCTTGAAAAGGATTAGAGGAGGGATTTAAATACCTATGCTTTAATCTAAAGCATGACAATTACCGTTTTCTAATTGGTTTTGGATGGTTAAGAAGGTGGAGGCCCATGTTTACATATGGGTCAATCATATCCTTTCTTGGGGCAATAGACTAAATTTTCTCAAGTTGGTAATCGAGAGCATCCCAATCTACTGGAATCTAATGGACCTCCACTGCAGCTGTCCCTAAAGGAATCCTAAACAAAATTTACAAGGAATGTATTTAGTTTCTTTGGTCTAGGTCTCATAGAACTGGTGGAATCCCCCTAGTCAAATGGTATCGCATGACTCTCCCTAAGGAACTAGGTGGATGGGGCCTAAGAAATATTCCTCTCTTTGGTCAAGTGCTATTTGGAAGAAGTCTTTGCAGGCTTTTCTAGAGCAATAGACTCTGGGTTCGAGTCCTTAAATCTAAATATATACCCAAACTCTCGATCGAGGATTGCTTCAGGTGGCCATGCAAATCTTGGAAAGGTTCAATGGTATGAAAGGCATTGGTCTCCACTTTTACTTTAATTGGTCCTTAGACGATCTAGAAGGTGGGAAACGGTAGAAGCATCCAACTAGGGGAGGATCCTTGGGTCAACTTTGAAAATGATTATCATTTTTCTGAATTCCTCATTCATATTCTTCATAATGTGAGCATTTTTACGCTGGAGGATGCTAAAGCTCAAGACCCTCATATAGGTGGGAGACAAGGATGGAATTCTTCTGCTCTCATAGTTTTGTTTGGTAATGAGGCCTCTAAATGGGACCATTACATTTCCCTCCTAGTTTCAAACTTCATAAGACTTAACCCCAAAGTGCAAGATGAGTTATATTGCTCCAAAAACCCCTACTCTAGGGAATTTACTACCAAATTGGGTAACAAAGTCAAAATGGAGACAAAATTTGAAGGACAAAAAGATTGGTGGCAGAAAATCCTGTGGAAATTAAGTGCCCTGCTCAAATGCAAAATAGCCTCTTGGTTGACCTTAAATAACAAATTTCTTACATGGGAAGTTGGTTTAAAAAGGTGTTGGATCTTGCCTAGTTATTGTTCTCTTTGTAAATATTTTTAAGAATTCATCTCACACATATTCATATTATGTCTATATGCACCTCAGGTGACATGACTGGTTTGTTCGAATCTTTAGGAAAATTCAACTTGAAGTAGAACCAGTCTTGGGGATTGTTTCAAAGATTGGTTACTGAACTCTTCAACAAAGCAATATGAAGGTCTTCCATGCATCCATGTGCATATATTATGGTGGTCCAGTAACTCTAGTTTTTTCAAAAAAACAGACATACCACCTGAAGTTGCCTCCAAACTGGTGCTAAGAGTGGCTAAGGAATTCTTGGTGGACATAAGGAAAGAAAATCCACAACTGGTTTCTATGATAGAACTTTGTTATGATATTCCATGAGGATTCTTCTATGGTGCTAGTCAGGGTCATTCACTCTTCTGTGGAGTGGGCGTGGTATTGTCCTTAAATCAAAATTAATATATGCACATTAGATATTCACTAGGGAGAGGGTCAAATAATCGTGCTGAATTTATAGCACGGTGGACACTATTAGAAATGACCACCATGAAATGTATACAAAATATTCAGGTATTAGGAGACTTGAAACTTGTCATGGACTGGGAAAAAAACAATGTATCTATCACCAATGTGCACCTCTAGTATTTTCTCTCAAAGATCTGTTACTTGTTTTCATCCTTCAAATGGTCCTTAGTGGAACACATATTTAGAGAACTAAATACTCAAGCAAACACCATGTCTAAAGAATCTCTCTCCCTCCTAGTGGATGCTTTCTATTGGTACAAATTCAAGAATGACGAGGAGAAAAATTATATGGAGTTTTGTCTTTGATCTCCCAAAGTGTGATCCATTGATAAATCAGGCTGAAAATGTTTTTTGGAATGTTCCTAGTTCTTAGTGTTTATTATGAAAAAGGATCATCCTTTTTTGCTTGATGCTATTGCACACTGTAATGACATGGTATAAGTTTTGCACCTTGGTTGTTAGAAAATAGAACTGTATGAAGAAGAAGGTCGAAAGGTCTTTTTGAGGAGACTCAAACATGTATATTTTTTTTTTTTGAGGAATATAAATAATTTTTTCTTTGAAAAAAAAAAGCAAGAACATTGTCTTGTTAATATAAATTGGAAAATTTTTACATCAAGAAACCATCAACACAAGATCGTTTGTGGAATCAATCAGCTCAAATCAATTCATCAAGTCACACGATTATCATCAAAACAAAACAAGATAATCAATTCATCAAGTCACACGATTATCATCAAAACAAGATTATCACTAAGAGGTGAATCAATCAATCTTAATCCATGTATCCCTCAACAATAATCAATGAAACTTTATAATAAGCCATGCATTAAATGTTATCATTACACAAGCATTAATCATCCCAGTCTCACGATACACGCTCTAACTGATGGTAATGATGCACTTAGCTGTAGCAAGATTAAAAATTACTTATGCATGCTTATATATCTTTGATCTTTGATCAGTACACATTAGAATCTTAAGCATGGAAAATTTTACTACCTCGTGCATACAATTGGCATGCCATTGAGAGGAATCATTCATATATTCGCCATAATGATCACAGGAAAACACCACATTAAAACTATCATAGTAAACTGCTTCGGTGAGATCCTTGTGAGCAATACGATTTTGCAATCGTCACACCAGTAAGACATAGATTAGTCAAATGAAACTCAAATATCATCGAACCAATCAAGTCATTAAACTAAATTCAAGGCACAAGTCAAGCAATAATTCCATCATAAGCATTCAAACACAATTAAAGATATTGATGATCAAAATAAGTGCATTCAACGATTGGGTAAGTCTATTAATAGTGCATTTAAGGTGAGATGCACAATCATTATTTACCTTTGGGTTATTTGAGAGTGAGAGGTCATCCATGCACCTACAACAATACTTAAGTGAGGACAATTAAGCACCTACAATTTCTTTTACCTTCATCAATTATCACATACAAATAATCAATGACCTAAGGCAAGAAGTGAACGAACTATTTACTTATAATTTAATTAAGTCCATTCTCATGAAAGAATATATAATGCATAAGGATAAAGTGTTTTTCAATTTAATATTTTGATGAAAACTAATTCCTAAAGGCAAGAAAGATGAATCTAAGAATAACACAAAGATCATCCCAGTCATCAATCAAAGAACTTAATGTAACAACAAGAACCACAACATAATAAATCATATGTAGATCCAGATAGTTGAAGAAAACATTCAACACTAGCAGAAACAAATAATAAGGTAGATTCATTCCAAAAAAACACTAAAAAAAGAGCAAGTACTGACAATCAATCACTTTAAAAGGTGTCCTAACATTCATGTGTACATTCAAATAATAAGGTTAGATAGGAGAACATATCAAATGGATTCCTATTATTTTGCAACATTGATTGCATCCAAAGCCCAAGCCATAAGGAAATATAAGCCATGATTGGTTAGGTTTTCAAAAAATTCCCCCCCGGTCCTAGGAGTTGGGGTCAGTTGAGACCACAACATAGTCTCAATCTTGTATCTTATATTTTGCATAAGTATATTCTCTATTTTATGACACACATTCTTTAATTTAATATGCCATGGTATTGCTTTATTATCATCACAATCCTTGCACCATACTTGGCGACTTGTTTGAGTGTCAATCTAATATCATTTTCTTTTGTGTCTCACATTTTTACCAATTTGAAGTATGATTTAATCAAAATAAAATATACCTAACACACTGGGTGGTTTTGAAATGTGGCCAAAATACCACATTGTAATATAAATTATAGACATGAAGGCTTTTTCTTTGGGTGTAGCAAATAAATACACCTTTTTTTTAAATAACAAGGGTGGCCTATCCTATGAATTTTGTTGTTTTTTAAATAGATAAATCCACGTCATTCTTAATAGTCATTGTTGCACACATATATGTTGTTTTGTGGTTTAGTGGTTGAAAGAGATATGGTTTAGTGGTTGGATAAAACATTATCATGCAAACAACCTAAGTTCAAATAATTGTAGATGTAACCCACATTCAAACTTTAGTGTATGTAGATTCAAGTTGGTTTCCCCCCTTCAACAAAGATCGTAGTACAAGTTTGTTAGGAATCAATTTTCAATCCGTTGATGGTGCAAATTGACTTTATAGTATTGATATCTCAACCTCCCATGAGGCTAAAAGAGGTGGAAATGATTGCCCTAGTTTAAAGCCTTTGATTAACTCTCAATGATTCATTTACCTCATTGATAAATCCAACAAGGATCATATAGTAAAAGGTAGCCATGCATCAAGTGTCGATTGGAATAGGTGAAACGTCCTAATGCTTCTAATATTTTTTTTCTAATGTAAGGTAGCCATGCATCAAGTGTCGATTGGAATAGGTGAAACCTCCTAATGCTTCTAATCTTTTCTTCTAATATTTTTTTTTCTAATGTTTATAAGTTATATATATATTTTTTGTGATTTTGAAAGTGATAAACTCTGCTATAAGCTAATTTACACCAAAAAATTAAACATAAAAAAAACGATAAAACATAAAAATAAATAAATAAAAGTGCTAAACATTTAAATATTTAAAAGTTGAGAAGTGAGACAAGGAAGTGCATAAAATGCCAAAAAAATCAAATATGTTGTCCTTGTATGATATGTGTATTTTTTTTCCTTTATGTATCTTATTATAACAAAAATAAATCAAAGGAAATGAAATCATGAATAAGACACAACAAGATAGGAATAAAATAGGCCAACAACCTTCCTCAATCCCCTACGACTATGAAGGCTAGGAACAAGAATATTCGAGCCAATACCAACATTTATGAAACCATACAAGGATAAGATAAATCAACAAAAAGAATAAGATGTGAGGCATATAATTAGACTCCAAGATAGATCAATAATAATCTTGAAGCTTTGGTGTTTCTCTCTACATACACTTTTGTAAGTTAATGCTAGTGAAAACTAGTTAACCAATGCTACAAAAGAACAATCGCTACCTTAAGACCCCAAAGTTTGGGTTTGAAACCCCTCTTCTTCTATTAGTTTTAAAGAAGTACCCTACTATGAATAGAGGACTATAAACTCTAAAAGCTCTAAGAAGAGAACTAAAAGATGGAAAATGAATAGAAAAAAATGAAGTCAACCTCTAGTTCTTAGCATACCTATAGCAAGAATAGTCGAGACCTTTTCTCTAAAAATTTCATTCTTCTTTTATAACATCATATAAGCAATTTGTAATTTTTTACTACTTATTTATTTATTATTATTATTATTTTTTAAATTCTAATGAAATAGTACATAGTAACATAACCTAAAACTCATACAATAATGTGGGCCTTTTGAAATAAATGAGTCATTTTAGAAACATAGTGTATTAATATAAAGTGACCTAGGATAAAGGAAAAATACGACAAAATGAGCGGGGAGGATCCCATATTTCCATTATAAAACATCCCAACCCGTAGTAAAAGCATCGCTCATCATATCCCTTTTTCACCTCCCAATAAAACATCCCTTATATCCCCTTAGCCGATAAACACATTTATCTCACACCTTATGCACTCTCAATGTAAGTACATAAATGATGTGCTTACAAATCAATAAACATAAGAAACCATAAGCCATAAAAAATATAAAATTTTGCCACATGTGATAGAGATTATTTAGTGCTTCACATATAATCGGTTTTTAGTACTTAGTACTTCACATATAATTATAATTGGGATTTTTAAAAGTTAGTATCATATTATTATTTGTTAGGGGTGGTAGGAATGGGGATCATCCTTGATCCCAAAGGAAAAGGTGAAACAATTTATGTTTAGGATTTGGGGAATTCAATCAATAATTAAGTCAAGGTATATGTTCTCTTTTAGGGTTTGTGTATTGTTATTGATTCCAGAATTAAATATTTGATTGTCATAGGATATTCAAGCATACTCATCAAATTGATGGTTTCATAATTTACTCTAGTTGATAGTAAGTTAGCATCCATCCTCGTTGGTTCTCAAAAGGAGATTGGTTTCTTTCAAAATATTTCATTTTTTCAAACATCGAGGGAGCATAATATCCAACAGAATCACTCGCCAAAGAGGCCACCTCATTGAAAATGGGGGTGCTAAGGATCAATGCAAGTCTAATTTATCAAGTCATTCCATAGCACTTATACCCATGCATTCAAGGGCACATACCATCACCTTAAATAATCATATGTCATGTCTCTCCTGTCATCTAAAACAATGCAAGGAGAATAAATTTGATGAGATTGACATACCCCCCTTTGCATGTTCGAGCTCATGGAAATGATGTCATTTGAACCACCAGATGTGAATTATAATAACAATGGTGGGATTATGGAATTTTGAATTGAAGAGGGAAGTAATGCAATCGGGAGCCAAGCCACTTCAACTATAAAATGCATGGTAAGAATCACAATCATCCTCAGTTTAGTCTTTTTGAATTTTTGTTTGTTGGAATTAAGTTCCAGATATGCCTTGTGTGTTATTACACACCAACTCTAGTTTTTGGAAATTGTCATATATTGGTTTGACCCTCTTAAATATTGTAAGTAGTTTATTTCTATAGTTAATAAAAAATGACCAAGGTCGGTGGAGTAAGGGCATCTAAAGGGGATATGATACCACAAGAGGTGAAAGGTGAGGGGGTCTAAGGATGTTTATGCCTAAAAACATTTACCTTATGCTACCTTGAACCTTCACCTATTTCAAAATTTGAGTTGCAAAGTTAAAATAGGTTAAGAGGAGTGGAGGAAACAAATTCCTCAATCCAAGGCATCATTTCCTAAAAACTAGCAAGCTATATCCCCTAAATTTTTGGAACTAGGAAAGAAGTTGAATTGGAAATCTCTTACCATCATGCATGCATGGAAAATTTGAAGGGAAACGAGGAGGTTGTTGGAAAAATGAAGGGAGGAGAGTTCTAGAGTATCAGACAACAAAAAAATGGAGCCAAGTCCATGATAGAATAGACCAACCATGAAAATAAGCTTTTAAACCTAGAAATTTGTCATTCTGCATAAGCTTGAGATATTAGTTTGGATCTTTTTACGCAGAAGCCGAAGTGCATTGGAGGGATGATTCTCTTAGATACTTTGTAGTAGAGAAGGAAATACTCCTTGTGTTGTGTGGGCATGTCATGTGGGTTCCTAAGAGATGCTATGTCGTCAAGAAGATCAACAGTGAAAATCACTTGGTTTGAACCTGTTTATTTGAAATTCAAAGTTTTCTTTTCCCACTTTGTCCTAGTGGTATCATAGCTCGACTAGGGGTGGTTTCCATAACAGACTTCTTACAGTTGGGTGGAAATTGCTCGCTCCACTGGTTGTTTGGTTTGTAGTCTTCAATAAATAAGAATATAATTATGTTCTATATATTTTTATATAAAATTGTTTTTGAATTTTAGAAAAAACATTGTGTTTTTACTTCTGTTCATCAATGACGTTGATTCCTGAAAATTCCTGTAGATCACTGTTTTACAATTGTTGTTGAATTTTATTTTGGGAAAACATTTCTCTATGGAGGGATAAGATATGGTTCTAGTTAAAATCACCAGGAATTTATTTCTGTTATTCATTCTTGTGAAATTATACTTCCCCCCTTCCTTTAATAATTTATGTAATTTTTTCTCTCGCTCGCATAATTAATGGAGGTTACAAGTGACATATATATACCCTGCTCCAATGTTCATGCATGTTGTATCCATTTTTGTGTCTACAATTTTAATGATATGGATAACATAAATGAAAACAACAGATTGCAGAGGCCATTTTGCATTGGAAAATGGCCTATGGATGAGGGGAGGATGTTGGTCCATCACGCTCTACAAGTCAGGAGTTTCATCAGCTTAAAATTCCACTTATTACCAATGTACAATCAATTTTTGGTGAGTTGTCGTCAGGATGCCTAGAGGGATTGCTGCCCCACCCACTAGTGGTGGAAGTGGTAAGCGTGGTCAAGTGAGAGTTGGGGACCCTACCAATTATTTCAATACCTATGGACTTGGAAATGTTTCTTCGAAGGAGAGAGTAGAATGTTGGAAGATTAAACAAGATTAAAATATGTTACAAGTGACCAATGACACTTACTATGCATATGAAGGAAAGGATGGAAACATAGATGGTTGTGTTACAAATGAGGAAGACCTTCAAATGAGTGATGAGCACACCAACCCCTATCAAGAAAGGTTTATATTCCTTCTTCCAAGATCAATCCATACAATGTAACACTCCAATTAGATTAATTAATGATTCTAACTAAGTAAGGTAAAGTAAGTCGTTAATGTATTAAAAGTTAATTAAATAATTAAATAATTAATTTATCGAAGTCAATTAAATTATTTCACTAATTAGATTTTATCGTTATTTAATTAAAGGATTAAATAATGCAACAATAAAGGAAATGAGTATTTTATTGCATTGAGGGTAGGTATGGAATTTATGAGAAATGGATAAGGGGAGATAGAGAATTTATGGTAGAAGGAGTCGGTGGATGGAGGGATAAGGAAGGGGGATTTGTTCTTAAGAAAGGGGGGATTTGAGAGAGAAGGGGAGAAGAATATTAGATAAGAAAAATTGTTGGGAAATTCTGATTTGCATACGAGTTTGCTGGTTGCTGGGATTTTGGGATCAGGGGCCAAGAAATCTAATTTCTTGGAACTAGGGAGCCAACGAGGTTATGTTCCTAGTTGGTTGGGAGGAAACAGTTTGAGGCAGTGGTCAACTTACAACAATGGACAATGGAGGATGGACTAAACCAACTAGAATTTACAAGTATTTTTCTCGTGGATTTATTCAGTTGATTTATTGTAATTTTTGCAAACTAATTGTTCATATTGTTAGTAGGTTCATCCTTAAGGTTAACTTGCTAGAAATGATTACCATTTTAGAAATTTGAATACACCAAATTTTGTTGCATCATAATCAAATTCCTTCCTAAGTCCTTCCTTAGATACATAAGTTACAATTTAAAACATAAATTTACCATTGAAACAGAATAAAAAATTTACATTGTTACCCTAATGCATATACAAAAGTTTGAAAGGATAAATTTCAAGGCCCTCAAGGAGAGGGAATTACATACATGATGGTGATTTTTCTACGACTTCTGATCTTGTGTTTTTATTTTCTTCCGCTATGTAATATTGAATTATGTTCGCAATACTTATGCACTTTGGTTAACTTCAGTAATATGCGAGATTTGGTTTGGATATCATGGATTATTGATCAATTTCTTAAATGGATTCCCCTCAATAGGGAAACTTGTCTTGACAGGATTTGTTTGAGATATGATAGAGAAGGAGAGCCATCTTAGTTGGTTGTTATTGGTATTTTTGTCAGCACAATTGATCCTTAGAAGGAGCCTCCTCTTGTCTTGGAAAATATTGTTTTGTCAATTATTTTTGTGGATTATCTAGTTGATAAAATTTCATCCTATGTCTCTAATGATGGAGCTACAATGCTAACATTTGAGGATTTTTCTGAAACCTTAGAATTTGCATGGAAATGGGTTTCGTTTGTTAAAAAACAATGATATTGAACCCAAGGCTATGGAGTGGTATTTTGTTGAAAAGATAAGACTATTTGAAGGATAAAGTGCAACCTTCGTTTGTAAAATCACATAGAGCAATGAAGAGAGAATATGAAGAGTTTAAGGTATGAATCAATGCACTTATTACTAAAGATTATAAGGTCAAGGGAAATGTCATATGTTTGACCCTCAGTCATGCCACTCCAACCAAAAGTTTTAGCAAATTCAAAATAAGATGGATATAGGTAGTACAAATCAAGGATCAAAATTAAATTCTCAGAATTTACCCAAGGTAGGAGTTGTATCTCCAATTTTTCCTTTGAATGAACTGTTTAGGTATAAACTCAAAGAAAAATAGTTCTAATCAATTTTGGAAAGCTAGGGATTATGATGTCCAAAATGAACAAAAGTGATCTTTACCAGGTGGCATGTATCATGTTCAAGTACATCCAAAATTCCTCCATTCTAATGTGACTTCCCACACATGGGAATTTGGAGATATTTCAAAGTTGCTTGATAATGTAGTTGAATATTTTCAAAATGGTGCAACTTTTATCATTGTGGAAAAAATTCAGAACCCTAGGGACAATAGTCCAACTCTTGTTTTCCAAGATAATGGAGGTGGAATGGATCTTGATTGCATGCGAAAATGTATGATCTTGGGTTACTAAGTGAGTAATAATAGAACAACTATAGGACGATATGGAAGTGGATTCAATAAAAGTACGGTGAGATTAGGTGCAAATGTGATTGTTTTCAGTCACTTTGCTCATGGAAGCCCTGTTACACAAAGTATTGGGCTCCTTTCTTACACATTTTTGAGGAGAAATATTCACAGTTGTTAAGGAATTCAGTTCTTTATGAGAATCAGATTGTATATTCCCATCAATAGAGTCCAAAAGAACTCTACAAAAGAATTAGAAACAAAAATTACATGAAGAGCAGATAGGATGTCCTCAACTTGAGATATTTCTTCTCCATTGTGGCCTCTATGGTGTTGAATACACATTTCCATTAAGACAAAGGTGAGGAAAATTTTAAGTACCCCACAATCCCAACAGTGTACACAGGTGGTTGGGTACGTTACAATTGGTATCAGAGCCAAGATTACAACACTAGGGATTGTATGGGCTCAAGGGAAATGAATGACAATGCTTTTAGCGTTTAACATTTGAAAAAAAATAAGAAAAAAACATGCTCAAAGCCTTCGTGAACATTGATTACAAATTTATTGTAGAGATAGATTATAGTTTCTTGAAAATGCAAAGTTATGCTTCAAATTAAAGAACAAATAAATTGTTTGCGAAGTTTTCCAAAATTACCCTCTTTTTGATCTTTTAGAAGCATAACCAACCAAAAATATTTTTAAGTGAGCATGATCCATATTAAACCCAGATCCATAATTTGAAAAGAAGAATTAAAAACATGAGAGGAAGATGTTGTCTTACTTGTATGGTATTTTGTATAAAACATAGTACTTTGAGTTCAAGGATAGAGATTAGTTGACAAGGTACTTATTTCATGCACATAAAGTACATATGTGTTCTTTATGCTTGGAAGACTCAAAATTATTTGGCCATCAACCTTTTGCAAGAGGGTACTTACTAACATTTTTTCTAATCTTGAAGGTAAGACCCGGTGTTTGGAGGGGCCCCTGTATGATGGAATGAATAGTACTATTTATGAAGCTATGGAATCTGTGTTTTGACATCTTTGAGTAAATTTCAATCTATGTCAGGGATGATTTTAAGGATGGAATTTTATTTTAAAATGTAGAAACCTTGTTGAATCTTATTAATCCTTCATATGCCAATTATAAATGTTTGGTGATATTTTTTTAAAAATATTCAAATTTCTAAGGATTCTATATATTTTGTATAAAATTTTGGCGATTTTTAAGGTAAAATAATTTTATCCTATAGAATTTGGGCGAATCATTTTTAGAATAGCGAATCTTTTTTTGGGAAAAACTATGGAAAATTAGCCCATGAGCGAAATTTAGCCCCTAAAATCATCTCGATTCTATGTTTTTCTATAAATAAGATTTTTTGATTTGTCCTTGGAATTCTACCACGAGTCAGTTTTTTGACAAGAAGGAAATTTATTAGGATACTATTTGATGTCCTCAAAAGTTACAAGAGGGTGCACTGATATTTCATGTTCAAGCTTATAAATTTAGATGACAGATCTCAACGAGTCAATACCAACCTCAACTTTGAAAATGATTGTTTACACCTAGGAGCAACCACTGGAATATGAGTAATTTTTCTTTTAACTATAGGATATACTCCAATCCAGGGAATTTTTCACTTGCATGCCAAAAAAAAAAGAAGTATGAGGGTTTAACTTTGAATCCTGCAGAATACAAGCTACTCCCCCTCAAATCCAACAAATATTTTGAAGACTTCCTTAGGCATGCAGGAAGTCAAAAATTAGATCTTCAAAAGATTCAAAGAAAAATAAGCCAACCCATAAACATAGTGCAATGGAACTGAATCATTTTTAGGAACTAGAGGATTCCAAACTAAATGATTCTTAAGACTTGAGATCTAAACAATATTTACCCCTGGGCAATAATTTTGGCACAACAACTTGCTAAAGGGACAACTCAGGCCTAAGGATCAAAATTTGGAGGGATTTATTCTCTATGCTGGAATATAGTCTAAGGCAATATCTTGGGCCTTACTTGTATGAGAAAATGACAACAGATCAATTTCATTCATCTGATCCCATCCCATACAGAGGCAGGTGAACAAGATCAAGCGATACAAGATACTTGTATTTGGAAGATTGGTTGAAACTAGATACCAAATCCAAAGTGGGGATCAAAATCATGAATATTATCCATACCTAGACCTTTCCAAAGAAAAATAGATGGGAAACAAGCCAAGTTATTTGATTTTGTTTTGGATAGCACTCAACATGCTTGTGGTCTCAACCCCAATATATTGAAAATTAGGTGTTTCCTATTAGTCTCTTCGGACTAGAGGAGTGATCACCTCTAGTGTCAAATTTTGACTTGCAATTTTCCACCTCTTTATAGAAACACCATTTTAAGTCTCGAGGTTACAAAGGATTTTTTTTTTTGGTGGGAGAGATCAACTCTAATGCCAAAATATCTTAGCACACCCAAATATGTCACTATACCTCAAGAGTGTACATATAATTACAAGCATTGATATGAAATATTTGTAAACACCTTGCAATTAATTCGTTGCCTTGTTGTGGATTGTGAAAATTGTTTTCACATGTGATAAGAAGGTATATAGAAGAGTATAAGCACTATCCTCGGGGCTTGAAAACATGCATACTATTAATATGCTAGATTGGAGGAGATTCTTTCCTAAAACAAGATTATGTTATACACTTTTGTGCCACATCAACATGTGATATTCCCAAAGGTCTATTTGTGTGCCTCATCTTATTGAGGATAAAGGTTATACATCCTTTATACCACTGTTAGCAATGATTTTGTGCAAATTTTGAGTAGCTTTTGCAGAAACATTTGTACCACATAATTGATGATGTGATGCAACTATGAAGAATAATTTTCATAGAAATATGTTTGTTGTATCTTTAAGTTATTTTTTCACTGTCTTAGACTTAAGAGCACATTCTTTTTGGACAAGGAGTTTTTTTTATTGTCAAATTGGCATCCAAAAATAACCATTATTTAACCTTCCTGGTAATGTTGTATGATCTTTAGAAAAGGATTTTAGGATTTTGTAAGAATTCGTGAGGGCAAAGAGGGTATGAAATGGGCAAAAATTTTCAAGCCACTCAATCATGGTAAGAATGTATTACTAGTATTGATCTCAAATTTAGTCTCCAAAGCTTTGGATTATATCTTGAACAATTTAGGTATGACTTTGGGTGAATTCATTATGCACTTATTCACTTAGTTCTTGTCATAAACTTTGGATTCAACTAGACTTTGTCATTGGAATTGTTAAATTGTTTTAGAATCCAAGGGAGGTTATTCATAAGATATTGGTGAACCATGTAGAAATGTGCATCATAATGAGTAAGAAGATATATAAAATTTGAAATCTTTTGAGAACAATAACACAGTAAATGCTCTTAGTAACAAACCAAATATTTCAAACTTACAAAGTAGACACAAAAATTGGGATCATCTATCTAGAGATCCTAGTTCTCAATCTTACAACCAATGGATGGTTTTTTTTTTTATCTTAAAAATCCAATATAACATGTGTGGAGCAGTGTATTAGCAACATAGATACAAGGTATCTCTCTATTGAAAATGGGGGTGGCTTACAAGTTTTGTTGGAATTAGAGCAAGCCTGTAATGAAATATTTTAGTTGGTATTTCAATGGTTATTACAAATGTAGTTTCATGATGAAAGTGAAGGCATATAACATAGAATATATCATCCATCAAGGTCACCAAGGAAAACAAATATTTTGTTGTTGTTGCAGTAACTAATGTCAATACATTCCTTTCCTATCCTCAAGAGCATAAATTGGCTATTAAGTCCATAAGTCATGTTTAGGGTTAAAGCCTTCTGGATTGAATTCTTGAGCGTTTGATGTTTGATATATGTTTTGACATATGAAGTTTGTGAAGGACATGCAATATGAATGATTGAGGACATTCACAGGGAAAACTAATTTTAAGTTCAATAGATGTCCATGGGTAATATGATAATGTACAAATGGTGAACATGCACACTTACATGTTAATAATTATATATTGGTCTCAATCTCATGAGTTAGTAACAAATCTATTAATTCATCTGCCCACATATTAATTTCAATGAAAACATAGGCATGCATCCAAAGAGTGCATTCAAATACTTCCTTCAAGCATAGCTATGCTTGAAGGAAGTATTTTAATGCATGGTGTGAATGCATGCCTATGTTTTCATTGAATTTAATATGTGGGAAGATGAAATAATAGATTTGTTACTAACTCATGAGATTGATACCATTTCAGGGACTACTAGATATTGCAACAAGGACATTGCATGCCTATGAAGGGTTGAATATGTTGATGATATAGTTTCCTATGGTAGAAAAACTTGTGAAAAGGACAAAAACAAGAGGATGATTGTTGATATGGTTGATGAAGGGATCACATGAGAATCCACAAGGCATCAATTGATTAGATAACATTAAGATATGATGATGGAAACTGCGTAGGTTTGAAAACTAATAACAACATGTGATCTAAAAGAATTGGGTAAGGATTCCTTCAGACATATTTTATATGTTTAAGAAATGTATTCATGGTTGAATACATGTGTGTCATTGATACCAGTGGGGTAAGTTAGAGGAAGAAACCTTTGGTATGCAAATATGGTTAGAATATTTGTGGTGAATTCATAAAATTTGTATGTTATGTTTGAGATGACTTTTGGGATGTTTTGAATGTTGAAACAAAAAGGATTATGTGCATGAATAATTATAGTTGTTTGGTTGATTGAAAGTTCATATTGTAGGTAGGGTGGTATTAGATATGGCAATGTGTTTAAGTCATAATGAATACTATGTGATACCACATTCATGAGCCCAACATTATGAGAAGAATCCCATACTTGGGAAATTTGACTTCCTATATGAAAACCAATTTGAAATTAATAAGTGGAATTTGATGTTGGTGTGAAATGCTTTAAAAGATTTCAGATTGAAATTTTTATGATGATATCTCATGGTAACTCTGTATGTATATGATATAGGTGATATGATGGATCTGTCCAGGAAGGAAAGATGATATCTATTGAGCTAGAAAGCACGAAGAAGAGGATACAATTATGACACAAGAGCCCTATGATATGTCGTAATCATCGTTGATATGTGTTAAGTTATGTTAGAGAAATACAAAGGATGCCTTGGATTTAAGACTCTATACGTCTTGACACTCTTCCATTGTGAGGAAGCCTTGGAAAATTATGGATCACTTGAGGAATTGTGTAACAAAGAAGGGGATGCTTGAGCCTGAAGGGTGAGTGACTGCAATGAAGAGGAGGCTTGAATGAATAACATGCTACTTGGGATCATGAGTGCATTGGGTGTGTCCGAGAAAATAGTGAGTTGAGTTCTATCTGTGGTATCCATATGGAGCATATACATATTCATACAGATAAGTATTGTACTGGATTATATACTTTATCTTGAGTTATTTACAATTCAGTTGTGAACTGAAATTCATAGATTGGATTCATATCAATGAACTATTTAATGCATAGAAATGGCTATGAGATATATGTTTAATTTCATGATTATTGTAGGGATATGCTAAAATACTAAAAGATTGGAGATGTACCAAGACAATGAAGAGAATGACATTGCAGGTATAGTTGAAGAATGAAGACATAAACATTGATGTAGTAATAGAACACCGAAGATGATGTTATTCCAAGGGGGAGGGGATGTAATATCCCAGTTTGGCCCTTTTGAATATGGTAAGTATTTTATTTTTATAGTTAATAAAAAATTACCAAGGCCGATGGAGCAAGACCACATTAAGGGGCTATTATACCACATGAGGGGAAAGGTGAGGGGGTCTAAGCCTAATTTTTTTTACCTTATGTTACCTTGAACCTTCACCCATTTCAAAATTTGTGTTGCAAATTTAAAATAGGTTAAGAGGAGTGGAGGAAATAAATTCCTCAATCTAAGCCATCATTTGATAAAAAACTAGCAAGTTGTTTCCCCTACATTTTTGGAACTAGGAAAGAAGTTGAATTGAAATTCTTTTGTTATCATGCATGCATGAGAAATTCGAAGGGAAAGAAGGAGGCTATTGGAAAAAGGAAAGGAGGATATTTTTAGAGTGTTAGAAAACAAAAAAATGGAGCCAAGTCCATGATAGAGAAAACTAGCCATGAAAGGAATCTTTTAGACCCCAAAAAAGTTCCAAGAAACCAAGGGGGTTTTGCATAAGCTTGAGATATCAGTTTGGACCTTTCTATGCACACACTAAAGAGAACTTGAGGGAGGATTATATGAGGTGTTGTGTAATAGAGAATGAAATTCTCCTTGTGTTGTGTGGGGTAGGTAATGTGGGTGGATACGAGCTCATTTGTCCTAAAAAATATTAGCAGTGAAAATCACTTGGTTTGAACCTGTTTAGTTTGAAATTCAGAGTTTTCTTTTCCCACTTAATCTCGATGGTATCATATCCCAGCTAAGGGGTGGTGTCCATAGTGTACTTCCTACGGTTGGTTGGAAATCACTCGTTTCATTGGTTATTTGGTCTACAATATTCAATAGATAAGATTATAACTTTGTTCTGAATTTTTATATAAAATTGTTTCTGAATTTTAGAAAAACATTGTGTTTTTACTTATGTTCATTACCATCATTGATTCCTGAGAATTCCTGTAGATCATTATTATTACATTTTTTGTTGAATTTTATTATGGGAAAACTTGTCTCTATGGAGGGATAAGATATGGTTCTGGTTAAAATTACAGGAAGGAATTCATTTATGCTATTCATTCCTGTGAAATTATACTTCCCCTTGCCTTTAATAATATATGTAATTTTTTCTCTAGCTCGCATAATTAATGGAGGTTAAATGTGATATATATACCCTTCCCTAATATTCATGCACATTTTATCCATTGTTGGGTCTGTAATTTTAATGATCTGGGTAACATAAATGAAAAACAATAGATTGCAGACGCTATTTTGCATTGGAAAATGGCTTATGGATGATGGGAGTATGTTGGTCCATCACACTCTACAAGTCATGAGCTTTTTCAACTTCAAGTTCCACTTATTACCAATGGACAATTGATTTTTGGTGAGTTGCCGGTAGGATCCCCAAAGTATCATAGGATTGTTGCCCCACCCACTGGTGGTGGTATTGGGAAGAGTGGTCAAGTGAGAGTTGGGAACCTTGGCAAATATTTCAATTCCTATGAATTTGGAAATGTTGCTTGGAAGGAGAGAGTAGAAATATGGAATATCAAGAGTATAAATATGGAATATCAAACAAGATAAAAATACTTTGAAAGTGATGAATGACACTTACTATGCATCTGAAGGAAAGGATGGAAACATAGATGGTTGTGTTGTAGATGAGGAAGACCTTCAAATGAGTGATGAGCACACTGACCCATATAAAGAAAGGTTCATATTCCTTCTTCCAAGATCAATTTGTACAGGATGGTGATTGTTATACAACTTGTGATCTTGTATTTTTTTTCTTCCACCACCGAATATTGAATCCCATTCGCAATGCTTATGCACTTTGGTTTACTTCAATAATATGTGAGATTTGGTTTGGATAACCTAGATTATTGATCAGTTTCCTAAATGGATTCCTATCAATAGGGAAACTTATCTTGAAAATATTTGTTTGAGATATGATAGAGAAGGAGAGTCATATTAGTTGGTTGGTTGTTGATATTTTTGTTAGCATAATTGATCCTTTGAAGGAGCCTCCTCTTGTCATGACAAATATTGTTTTGTCAGTTCTTTCTGTGGACTATCCAGTTGATAAAATTTCATCCTATGTTGACAATGATGGAGCCACAATGCTAACATTTTAAGATTTTCCTAAAACCTAGGAATTTGCAAGGAAACGGGTGTCAATTGTTAAAACAATTTGATATAGAACCCAAGGCTCTGTAGTGGTATTTTGCTGAAAAGATAGACTATTTGAAGGATAGAGTGCAACCTTCCTTCGTAAAATAATGTTGAGAAATGAAGAGAGAATATGAAAAATTCAAGGTTTGAATAAATTCACTCATTGCTAAAGCTTAAAAGTTCATGGGAACTATCATATGTTTGACCCTCAATCACACCACTCCAAGAAAATGTTTCAACAAATTCAGAATAAGATGGATATGGGTAGTACAAATCAAGGATTGAAATTAAGTTCTTAGAATCTACTCAAGGAAGGAGCTATATCTCCAATTTTCCCTTCGACACTAAACTGTTCAGGTATAAACTCAAAGAAAACCAATTTTAATTGGTTTTGGAAAGCTAGGGATTAAGATGTCCAAAAGGCACAAAAATGATATTTACCAGGTGGCATGTATCATGTTCAGGTACACCCAAAATTCCTCCATTCTAATGCAACTTTCCATAGATGGGCATTTGGAGCTATTGAAAAGTTGCTTGATAATGCAATTGATGAGATTCAAAATGGTGCAACTTTTGTCATTGTGGACAAAATTCATAACCCTAGGGACAATAGTCTAGCTCTTCTTTTCCAAGACAATGTAGGTGGAATGGATCCTAATTGCATGTAGCAATGTATGTTATTGGGTTACTCAGTGAAAAGTAATGTCACAACTATAGGACAATATGGAAATGGACTAAAAACAAGTACCATGAGATTAGGTACATATGTGATCATTTTTAGTCACTCTGTTCATGGCATCCCTCCTACACAGAGTATTGGGCTTCTTTTTTACACATTTTTGAGGAGACATCTTCGTATTTGTTAAGGAATTCAATTCTTTATGAGAATTAGATTGTATATTCACTTCAATAGAGTCCAAGAGAACTTTGGAAAATATTGAGAAACATAAATTACATGAAGAGTAGATAGGTGGTCCTCAACTTGAGATCTCTCTCCTGCATCTTGGTGTGTTAGTGTTGAATAAATATTTCCATTAAGACAAAGGTGAGGAAATTTTAAGTACCCCACCATTCAGACAATGTATAGGGTTGGATGGGTACATTATATATTCTCTTTGTGTATTTCGTTTTATGGATTTGTTGAGACCTCAAAACACCCTTTGAAATACCAGGTATTTCAATGGGTACCACTTTACTTTCCTTTTCATCTTGGATTTTGACTCAACTTTCTTATAGTTTGTGTTAGAATTTATTTTGATGTTTTTCTCAATCCATTTTGTTTCAAGCCTAAACTAAATAATTATGTGAAATAGGAGAACACATATGGTTCCAATTTGAAGCAAAAAAGGGGTTCAAGACTTAGATATTTTGTATAAAAGAAGAAAAAAAATTAAAAACCATGTCTTTCCCTACTCCTGATAGACAAACCTGTTGATCGTTGATAGTACATCGAGTACCATCCACCTCTGTGCACAAAATTAGAGACACTCAAATGATCTCACTGATCACCGTGGTGCATTGATCATCGACCATCAATCAATGCCTATTTTGAGAAATTGAATGTAACAACCAAATAATTCTAAACAGTATTTTTATTTCCATAAACAATTTATTGAATAACTGAAAACATTAACTTCAAAGCATACTACTGATTTTCGTTACAGCAACATCAGTAATTTAGATTTATCCAGATTAACGGTTCATAGTAGAATGAAATAAATGCATAATTTAACAGGTTACCTGGTTCTGATGCTAATTCCCGTTGCCAGATGCCTTGCCGTTGCTCTCTTGCTACCTGCTCCACAGTCCCGTCCTACTGCAAACACAGAAAAACTGCCCAAAACTAATGT
>ML779783.1:362103-389043 GCA_009831015.1 Picea engelmannii
ATTTTCATTGATCCTTTAAATTATATTTCTCAGGTCTTTAAATGTGATCTATAATTAAATTATTACTTGGTTAACCATAATTGCTTTCCTTAATTAATTTTACTTTATGATCTTTAAACATTTATTTAATTAGGGTCGTTACATTGAAATAAATCCTCAACCCGCTGACATCGATGAACGAACTGAATGAACCATCTATTACTATCCAATGTTAGAATATGATCAATCCTGACAGTTTATAGACAAAGACAAGGTCCATCTGATTCTGGCTATACGAGTATCCATGTCATCTAGAAATATCAACCCCATATTGCGACGTCACTTTCCATGTGTATTTATGTACTGCCACATCACATGAGTAACCCCATACCACCACATCATATATGATACGTCATCCACCACGCTATCTTCTATGGTTATCTTCGAGTTTATCGGGCCTCAGGGAATTCAATGACATAGTTGGAAACATAGACGCCGACGATAATGCGCCGACACTGATGAATTTCATCAGTTGTCGGTGAAATATGTTTCCAATTGCAAAATAAGATAAGGTGGGTCTCCCTGTCGATAGTCGATTCTTCATCCACATCGACCTTTTGCATCTCAAAAGGAGGTCTTTCCACACGCAAAGGATCTTGTTGATGGTGGAGATATTTGGAGGTGATTTTGAATCTAAGTCATTCATTCTATGCCTTATTTTAATCATGGACACCAAAATATTAAAGATGAGATCAATTGCTCCTGAGGTTTTAACTAGAAATTTGTACCCACACCCAATTTTATCACTACACATTGGCCAATTAGATCACGTCGCAACATACCTAACACTCCCATTCAACATTTTAGGTGACAACTCATGCACCATGCCATCGTACAAACATACGTGTTTGACATGTCACTATTCCGAAAAGATATTACGTGAAAAATGAGAAAGAAGGTTTTGTGATACAAAATACCATCAGGATCGATGATGGAAAGTCAAATGGGAGTTATCTCGAACAGACAATGACTTCAAAACCCTGAACCCTGATGAAAAGAACCACTGCACACTAAATTACTAACTTTTGAAAGTGCCGATGAATTGAGAAATGAGATTTTCGCACCCTTGTTTGACGTAATCCATTAATGTCGATTGTGGCACACAGGTGGGCACATTCAAGCCTAAAATATTTGCACGATCCCACTGTACCATGTGGCTTAACTTTCATGTTTGATTAATAAACAATTAGAATATATGAGCTTGAAATTTTCATTATTTAGGCATTGTTACCGTTGAGTTTTCAATAAAGTTTGCAGAGTGAAGAACATCCATAGACCAGACATTGAGCACATTAAAACAATGTTATTTCCAAATTCAAAGTTTTGTAACCAAAACTGGTAAGTGATAAGGTTAATTTATCGTTTCTTCACCACGTATGCATTTCAATCGAATACTTATTTTGTTTCTCAGACAATTTAAATGAATTATAAGCTAATCGTTGTTGTTTTCATGCAGATAATGCCTCCATGTAGACCCACTACTCAACAATCCCTGAAAACACCTACGGGAAAGGATTTTCTAGTAGGCGAAGCCTTGCACCCTATGACTATTGAAGGAACATAGAAAATTCGCAAGATGGAGCCTGTAATTTGACTTCCATAGAAGAAATTTTTCAACCAACCATCGTTATATAAAGACATGGAGATGAGCACCAGGTTTATGGTACTGTTACCTCCCTGGAATGATCTATTCAATTAAATTAAACATTTATATTTTCCAGAATTCACACCACACAATAGTCCAAAAATTAGGGCCTTGGATGACCAAGTGTTCCCAAACATATAACACTCCCTGTTGTACATGGTGGCCACTAGGTCCCCTGTATTACCTTGTGTAGAGGCCTTAGAATGGATTATCAACCACATAGACACTGTTAAATGCTTTGTCAACGATGAACAATGACAATGTGTAGGGGTTTTCTTACCGTTAGAAGTGAATAAATATTATACGCTGAGGGAACCACAAGTCAGGCTAAACACTGATTTTGTAGTAAAATTTTATGAAAAGCATGATATCAACAAACTGTTAGCATCTTGGTGGAAGGAAGACAGGAAATTCATAAACCGGACTGCAGGATAGTATGGGACAAAAAACCTCGGGGAAGCCTACACTTACTTGATGGAGTGAATTTGTAGATTATATGGGGAAAATGATTGTTCTAGTTTCTCGAAAGCATGGATTCCTTTGGTATATATTGTTGCTGCATGGCAACATCAAACAAGTAATTCCATGTAGGCTTGGTTCCTAGCATGTGGAAGTCGTTCAAAGTCTTCTACCTTGATACTTTAATTTAACTAAAGTAATTATTAAAGTAAAGTGATTTTAATTTTAAGTTGAGTTTTATTTAAGGAAATGCTTTTAATTAGCATTAGTGAATTAAATAATAGCCATTGACCTCAAATGAGATGAGAAGTAATCTCAACCGTCAATCACTTTGGATATTAGGGTTAGGTCATAACTCAATCTTTTAAAAGAAAGTCTAGGGTGAAGGAGGAAGACACTTTTGCTAGTGTGGAGTCATTATAGAGTGTAGAAGAAAATAAGGACTTTTTCTTACACATTGTATGAGTGAGTGAGATCTCATAGATTGGGTTAAGAGTATTTCATCCAAGTGTTGATGTAGAAAGAGTTTGATCATGAAGGAATGTGATTCAAGGAGATCTTGGATAGGCGGATAAGGACTTCCATCCAAAGATATAGGCCAAATGAAGAGAGAGAGAGAGAGAGAGAGAGTAGTCGTACAACAAAAGGATGGTTCGCAACGAACAACACAATTTTTTTGGTACGGGTTGCACAAACATCATGGGTTTAAGAGTAGCAGTCACATAGATAGTGCAGGACAACATAAATATTAGGGTAATAGACCCATTGTTTCCGTACAATATCATACAACAGGTTTGGTAGAAAGTCAACTAGTTAGGTGCAGATGTACTTTGTCTATTTTTTGTTTGGGCCATTTTCCCAGTAAGGGAGCCCTTGTAAGCTTTAAAGATATTTGAATGATAAGATTAGTTGATGGGAAGAATATATTTTTGTATTGTGCATGATATTTTTGGTTTCCTTATTTATGATTCTACTGTAATGTTTAGTTGATAACTCAATTGTTCTTTTATTCAATAAGCGATTTATTTGGAATTAACTATTGGTTGTTGGGTTGAGGGAAATTTCAACATGGTATCAGAGCAAGTTGAAATAATCAACATGGCATTAGAGTAGTCTCTCTGAGAGGAAGCCAATCTTAGGTTACACAAACGGTAGATCTATTGGATCATGAGTGTCGTGATGGGTTTTTGAAGGATCAAGCATAGATCCACTATATTTTGTATCAGATCTATCATATTTGTAGGAGATCTTATCAGATAAATAACCAGTGGGAAAAAATTGAAGGATAAATTTAAGGGAAACAACCGTACTGTAGTCAAATTGAGAATAGTGTGGGTATTTGGTTACAGGTCATGTGGAACAATGTGGGTATCAACGTAATAGTCACATTGTTAATATAGATAGCGTAGGTGGAGGTTGTACATGACAATACAAGGGAATTTTCATCATAAGGTTATCATATCATATCTTGAGATGGAAATTGGATTTCGATTTGAGGATAGGTTGGATGGGGTTTCCAACTACAGTCCTTGGAAGGAGATGATCATGTTGGTGTTGATGGAGAACGAGATCTTGGAATTCTCTAATACTTAGATCACTCCTCCAACAAATGAGACATAACTGGTCATCCATAATCAGAAGGATGTGAAAGCCAAGTGCATAATTCTAGATGGAGTGAATGATCATTTGATCCTTCATTTATCGAGAAAGATAACTGCTAGGGAAATGTGGGAGGCTCTGAAGGTTTTATTTCAGAGTAAGAACAAGAATCAAAAAATGGTGTTGAGAGAGAAGCTCAGAGACACCAAGATGATAGGACAAGAAATAGTGACAACTTATCTCACTCGGATCCAACAATTTTGAGATGAGTTGGCTGCAATGGGGAGACAATGTCTGATTCAGAATTGGCGAGGACAACACTAAAAGGCTTCATGAAGCAATGTACACCATTCATTAAAGTGATTGTGGAATGTGAGAACCTCCCTGATTGGACGAGTTAGTGGGATTACTTCATTCAAGAAGAAATTCGAGATGAAGAACTGAATGGAGGTTGGCACAAGAATGATGATGAGAACCTTTCTCTTTCCAACTAGGTGTTGTGTCAGGCATCAACAACCCTCCATTTTCATATACATTTGCTTGCAAATCTTCCTCCAAGAAAATTGAGGCCCTTTTTTTCCTTCTCTGAAATCTCTTTGACTTGTGTTTTTCTTAATGATCTCTTCTGCCACTCTAAGCATGCCACTTTGAGTTTCATATTTTGGCCTAGTTTGCATCTTTAAAATTGGGCACTTAGCAAATTTTTTGAAGATAAGATCTCCTTTTTCAGACGATCTAATGAAATCTCCTTTGGTGTACACCGAAGGAGTTATCATAAACATCCCCGATAAACATCAAGGAATTTCCCATGAAATTTTCCAAAACACTGAATTTTCCATTGAAGAAATTAATACAAACTCCTCTCGTTCGATTGGAGGAGTTCGCACAAAATCCTTCAGTCAAACCGGAGGAGTTATTTTCTTATTCCCCATTATCATTGATGAACTTTGCATCAACATCCCCAGTTTATATCAGAAAGATTACAACAAATTCCTCTGGTGGAAATCGAAGGACTTCACATAAACACTACTAATTTAAGCCTTTTTCGTCCCTTGGCATTTATTGCATTCAACACCCAAAGTTATAAAAGTGTTCTTTCCCCCCCTTCTCAATCATTGTCACCAATAAACCGAGAGAAAAAAAGAATACGTCGAGTGATGAAAGGATGAACCCAAAACTTCCTTATTCTCATCCAATTAAAACCTCACACGTGGCGTATCTCCAGGTAATCCATAAAATGGCCTTTGCCCTTTTGTTTCACTAGTTCATGTCATTAGGGTTAGGGTTCCAAATTTCATAAGAAAAAGGTTTCCATATCACATTAGTTAAACCTAGTACCTCACCCAAATAGCACCTTTTCCTCATCCCACCAGACATCACCTTTAGTTATCCACAACATGAGCACCTAAAACCAACCTTGGTGCAGTTTCAATGATGGGATGCCCTTGAACCTACCAAAGTTTCCTTCGGCGCCAAATCACTCGCGATTAATCCTACTCAAAACATAACACTGAGCTTTGAATACCTCGAATATTAAGCATGAAAAAACCTCACCCTACAAAGGTACCTCGACACTTTATGCAACACAGTTCAAGACAATTTATCTATGTTACTTGCTTGAAAGTCCAAGAAAGGTTGAGCCATAACTCCTCGTCCTTCCTTGCACTCGAGCCTCTAATATTTTATTGATTAAAATATTATCCTATTCGATTGAAGGGATTATCCCATTTCCAAAATCCATGGATACCAGAGGATTTAACACGAAATCCTTTGGTCCCTTCACAGAATTTCACACGAACCCTACTAGGCCCTTTGGAGGATATAAAACTAACTATTTCGATTCATTAGAAGGATCAATTCCCCATCGAAAAACATAGCACCAACTCACCCGATTACTTCAGAAAAATTGATATAAAATCCTCTGGTATTTATCAGAGGATTTGGCACAAATGTCATCATTCCGTTCGAAGAACTTCCCACCAACTTACCCAATACCATCGATGCTATTCCCATAAACTTCCCCAAGGTGTTAGGAAAATATCACATTAAATCTCTCGGTGCATACACTTGCCGTTCATAGAACTTTCCTTCAACACCTCCGGTCAATTTCGGAGATTGTCAAACAAACTTTTTCGATTTACTTCTTGTGCCATCGAAGCCCTTCCCATAAAATTTCTTGGTGTACACTGACGCTTTTCACCTTAAATTATTCGATATACTAAGATAACTATCGACAAAGTTAACATTAACTCCTTCGATAACGATCAAAGTGGTTCATACGAACTGCTTCAGTTTTAAGCTTTCTTGATTTTTTTACTTGGATTTTACTCATTAAGGCATTGACATCCACAATTCATGCCATCATACTCGCATCTTCAGATAATGACCTCCCATTTAACATTGACACAAGATAATCCTCGGGTATTTTCCACATGGATGATTAGATGGACTTATGTGTATGCTTAAGCAAATGTTAATCAAACCATGACCATTTTTCTATCTGATTTTGTATTGCGCTAATCTCATATTGGTTTGTGCAGATTCAGATATGTCTCCGAGGAAGAAAACAACCAACAAATCACCTACTTTTGAGGCCTCTGGGAGTGGCTTCCATATTGAAGACAATCTTGACATTGTCGGGCAATGTACAATTCCACTTATGGGTTCCTAGAAAAGGGAGAAGATGTACTCTTATGGGTTGACGTCGTTCAAATGTTTACAAGGTAAACATTCACCATTGAGGTAGAGGACTAGGATGAGCTTAGGATATTTAAGAACATCAGGAAATTGAAAATTCATAGGGTAGCAATTGTTGATTAAGGTTGGTTGTCATTGATGTCAACCCTTGAAGAAATCCCCGTAGCACAAAGGTTGGGTAATGGAACCAAGATTGTTTGATGTAAAGATGAATCATTATTTTCTTATCATGGTTGATAATAAGTAGAAATGGATGAACTCCAAAGTGGTCCCCTTATGGTGAAATCCCTCACGAGAAGACGCTTTGCGGATTGAGTTATCCTATAAGTATGGTTAGAGAACACATGATTATTTGTGGAATAATGAGATGAACGCTAGTGAATTTTCCAGTTAAAATATCCTATATGGATAGTTATTTTCATTATATTTCTGGTGGTATGTGGAACTTCACATAACTCCTCACGGTTAGAGAGTTATGGCCATGAGAAGTTGGAGAACCCAGGTTTGGGTAATGGACCCAAGTTTGTTTGATGGATACTGGTATGATTTTTGATATAATTTCAGGTAATAATATTCCATATGGATAGTACATGTCATTCCATTTCTGGTGGTATGTGGAATGTCACATGACTCCTCACGGTTTGAGAGTTATGGCCTTACGAAGTTGGAGGACCCGCATATGTCATCTAGAAGCCCCAAAAGGTCAAAGTAGTCAAAGTGGTTTAAGAGTTTTTAAAGGTAAATAATAAAGTGAAGTGATGAGTGCACTATAATTCAAAGTGAATACAAAATAAATTATTTAAATAATAAATTTAATGGAGAAATTAAAGTGGGTTAACCCTAAAATAAGGAAAGTGGGCAAAGTGACCTAGAAGATGTTTTTAAGGAAGCTACTTGGAGAGTATAAATAAGAGGCAAGGCTCTCTCATTTAAATCACACTTGAGCATATTGAATACCTATAGGTGTCTGAGGTAACCAAAGGATATCTAAGCCGAATTTATGAGGAAAGTGAAGAAAAGAAGGCCGAAATTCAAGGAAGGATAAATTCTTTTGATGATGCTTTCTAAGGTATGTTTTTTTTTCCAGGTCATCTCACCATTTTCGTAATAACTTTTTTTTCTAGAATGATATAGACCTTGAAATTTCTATTCCATTGAGGAAACATATCCAAGTATCTGTGGTAAAAAATTCAGATTTTGGGTCGTTGTATTTTTGGAGTTACACTCCGTAGAAAATAGGGTTTGTGGCTAGTCCTGAAACTAGTCAAAAACATGTGTTTTGGGTAAAAACATCATAACTTCTTCATAACAGATCCAAATTCAGTGAGACCAAATGTGTTGGTTAGAGTATAGTATTTTGTATTCTATGCAATAGTTTCATATCGATTCAACAAACATTTTGTGCAGTCCAAGCTCTACAAGGTCGCTCTCTAGAATAAGCCAGAATTAAGCAAGGTATGCCATTTTTGCTATAACTCCTTTTCTGAAAGGTTCCAAGTAGTGAAAACTAGAGGAATTGTGAAAAACACACTGAAGAACATTGTGTATCAGTTTCATATATTTATTCATTACAGGTACAAAGTTATCATCATTTCAAGTTAGGGTTGTTGACTAATCCAAAAACTAGTCATGTGAGAAGTTTGATGAAGATGCTAGTCTCTTATTGTCAAAGTTAAGGAAGGTTTGCAGGTATGTGATCATATACACCAGGTCTATTACAGAGTTACAAATCATATTTGGATGATGAAATTGATGAGGGATTTTGGTTAAGGTACATGTTGGGTACATGGTTGAGACAAACAACTGATGAGTTGGCACATACATGAGGTGTATAGTTGATTATGTTGGTACATATTGATGAGTCATAGTTGATGAGTAGTTGAAACATGATTGGTACATACTTGGTACATGGTTGGATGCACTTGTTTATGGTATAGGTTGATTATAGGTTGTTTGGTACATGTTGGTGCATGGTTGATGCACTTGTTTATGGTACAGGTTGATTACATGTTGAGGTATAGGTTGATGCATGGTTGATGCATGGTTTAGGTTTATTGGTATAGGTTTACAACAAGATTATCTCACAGTGATAGTGTGACAGTGGTTCCATCATTCTACTTCTACTTCAGGGTGGTTGGATGGGGCAAGGACAGGTGGTTGTAGCCACCTTCTGGTTGTAGCCAGAGAAAATAGGGGGTTGTAGCCTCCTTCTGGTTGTAGCCAGAGAATTGGGGAGTTAGATCTTCCCTCTGGTTGTAGCCTAAGAAACTAGGGGGTTGGATCCTCCTTTTAGTTGTAGCTGGAAAACAAAGGAAGTTGGTGTTTCCAATAAATGTAATTCTTCAAGACATATAAGAAAAAACATTCTGTGTTTTTCTCCCGTTTTGGGTTTCCACGTAAAACACTGGTGTATTGTGTATGCATATGATTGTTCATTTGTTTATTGCTTATTTACTCTGCAGTTATTGGATGATAATGCTACATTGATATAACACTTAGATTATATGGTTAAAAAGGACTAAATTACTCTATTACTGATTCACCCCCCCTCTTAGTAATCCAACAATTGGTATCAGAGCAGGTTCCTTCAAAAATTAGTTTAACTACTGAAAGGTAGATCATGGAGAGAAACAACTTGTACAAAAATGGAATACCACAGTTTGATGGACAAAATTATGTTTTTTGGAGCTATGTTATGCATGTAATAATTTTGGACATAAAGATGTGAATTGCAGAGCTAACAACATGGACAATAACAACTTTGAGAATCATACCCAAAAGGGTTATTCAAGAAGACCTAGTGAAACATAAAGAAGAAGTTACAACATGTTTGAATCTTTGAGCACTAAAGTGGAATGTTACAAATGTAACAATTTTGGACACGTGGACAAAAATTGAAGAATGACAGTCCCTCCTAAAGAGCCTCAACAAAGTAACAATAGTCATAGACAATAACCTCAGAAAATGACATGGATAAGAAAGCAAGATCAATATAGCATTGAAGAATGCACAATATCTCTACAAGCTAAGAAGAAGAAACATGGTTCATATTTTGACAGTGGGTGTTAAAAACACATAACAGGTGATAGAGACAAATTTCTTACATTGCGAAAGGAAATAAATGGATCAGTCTCCTTTAGAAATGATAATTCAACCAAAATCACTGGAGAAGGCACAGTCCGAATTGGGAACAAGAATAAAAAAGCACAAAATGTACTATTGGTAGAAGATATGAAACATAATCTTCTTAGTGTGAGTCAAATGTGTGACCAAGGTCATAAAGTTACTTTTGATTCACAAAAGTGTGAGATAAGAAGATAAGGTTCAGGGAAATTGGTCGGTACAGCTGAAAGAACTTCAAACAACATATATGTGTTAAGTGAAATTTGAAATGAAAAGTGTTTTCTACGAAAGGAAGATGAAAGTTGGCTATGGAATAGAATAATGGGTCACATGCATTTTGATAAACTTGTTAAAGTTAGCAAAAGAGAAGTTGTTAGAGAAATTCCCCAGATCACGAAACCAACCAACACTTTATGCAAGCATTGTCACCAAGGAAAGAAAACAAAGACTAGGTTCAAATCAAAAGAATATTCAACAGCAAGACCACTGGAAATTGTGCATACTGATCTAGTTGGACCAACTACAACAAAGGGCTTAAAAGGTGAGAAATACTTTATGTTTATAGTTGATGATTATACAAGAATGACTGCAGTTTGTTTTCTCAAGAACAAGTGAGAATCTTTTGAAAACTTCAAGATCTACAAGGAAATGGTTGAAAATGAGATGGATTCAAGAATCAAATGCTTGAGATCTGATAATGGAGGAGAGTTCACTTCAAAGGAATTTATGGACTACTGCAGAATTCATGGAATAAAACGATAATTCTGCATTGCTAAGACACCTCAACAGAATGGAGTTATTGAAAGAAAGAACAAGATAATATAGGAAATGGCTCGAACAATGCTAATGCTTTCCAAATTGAGATATATATTTTAGACACAGGAAGTGCATACAATAGTTCACATTCAAAACAAAGTGATGCTAACAAACAACACTGATAAAACTCCCTACCGGCTATGGAAAGGAAGACCAACAAATGTGAAGCACTTCAGAGTTTTTGGAAGCAAATGCTACATCAAAAGAGAAGATGGCAGAATGAGAAAGTTTAACTCTCGTGTGGACAAATGAGTACTTGTTGGTTACTCAAGTGCAAGGAAATCATACAAGTGTTACAATCTAAGATTGAACAAAGTTGTGGAAAGCATTAACGTAACAATTGATGAAACATGTAGACCATAATCAAAGGAAGAAGGAAACGAATCAATGGAAGAACTTTTTGAAGAAGAAGAAGCAGAAGATGAAGTAGAAGAGGAAGATGAAGAGAATCCGACAGAAACAAAAGAACAAGTTCAACAAGTATCTCCAAAGACACCTAGCAAACGAGTACAGAAGAATCATCCTTCAGATAAGATTATTGGAAACAAAGATGCATGAGTTGAGACTAGAAGAAAAATCCGTTCACTAGAACAAACACACCTAGCACTCTTATATACAATTGAACCAAACTGTTTTGAAGAAGCCAACAAGGATGAATTTTGGAATAAGGCCATGAATGAAGAATTGGATCAAATAGAGAAAAATGACACTTGGGAACTGGTTCCAAGACCAAATAATAAGAATGTGATCGACACAAAATGGGTTTTCAGGAATAAGTTAAATGAATATGGACAAGTTACAAGGAACAAAGGTAGATTGGTATGTAAAGGATATGCACAGATTGAAGGAATCAACTTTGAAGAGACATTTTCCCTAGCTGCCAGAATGGAAGAAATCCGGTTGCTTTTAGCCTATGCATGCTCCAAAAATGTTAAAGTATATCAGATGGACATAAAATCAGCTTTTCTGAATGGGGAACTTGAAGAAGAAGTCTACATTGAACAACCAGAAGGATTTCAATTGTTAGAGAACATAGATTATGTGTGTAAATTAAAGAAGGCCTTGTATGGTCTAAATCTGGCTCCTAGAGCATGGTACTCTAGACTGGATAAGTATCTGCAACAGACAGGGTTCAGAAAAGGAAGTGAAGACAACAACCTCTACATCAAGGTAAGTGAAGGCAATATTTTATTAATTGAAGTTTATGTTGATGATATTATTTTTGGTAGTGATGATGACAGGTTAAGACATAAATTTACAAAAGATATACATAATGAATTTGAAATGTCGTTACTTGGAGAACTATCCTTATTTTTGGGACTTCAAATATGTCAAAGCAACCAAGGAATATTTATTTCTCAAACCAAGTATATCATAGAAATGATAAAGAGGTTTGGAATGGAAGATTGCAAACCAGTTATCACTCCCATGCAAACCAGTTGCAAGTAGAGAAAATATGATGATTCAAAGTCTACAAATAAGAGGAAATATAGGTCAATGATTTGCAACCTACTATATGTGACAACATCTAGACCAAATGTAATACATGCAGTTGGACAGGTGGCACGATTTCAAGCAGCGCCAAAGGAGTCACATGTGTTAGCAGTGAAGAGGATTTTCTGATATCTCAAAGGAACATAAGAGTTTGGATTATGGTATCCAAAAGGAAAGGATCTATCACTTATCGCCTACACAAATGCAGATTGGGTAGGTTGTATTGATGATCGATGAAGCACCAATGGAGCAACGTTCTACTTGGGTGAGTGTTTAGTATCATGGTTAAGCAAGAAACAATCATCCGTATCATTATCTATAGTTGATGCAGAGTATATTGCAACAACATCATGTTGTACACAAGTTCTTTGGATTAAACAAACTATGACAAATATACAGGTTGAATATTATGAGCCCATTCCAATCTATTGTGATAATACAAGAGCCATCAGTATCTCGAAGAACCCGGTGATGCACTCCAAGGTGAAGCACATTCCAATAAAGTATCACTTTCTACGGGAGAAGGTTGCAGAAAAGAACACCAGAGTTGAGTATGTCGACACAAAAGAACTAGTGGCAGACATCTTCACAAAACCACTTCCATGGGAATCCTTTGAATATCTTCGCCAGAGACTTGGAGTTATTTCTACTCTAAAATGAATTCTTTTTGAATGCTTATCTTATATGTCTTAGATTTACACGAGGAAGCACCATAAGAGGACAATTCAATTAGGGGGAGAAACCCTGGATGGAAAGGTACCTTTGTAATTGATGACAAAGGGGGAGAGATTTATTAGATACAGAGGACAGAGGAATGGTTCCAGGGGGAGAGATTTATCAAATGCATAGGACAGAGGCATAAGACAGAGGCATGGTTCCAGGGGCAACAAATTTATCAGATACAGAGGACAAAGGCATGGTTCCAGGGGGAGCATGAGTGATATGATTTTAGTATTGCATCAGAGTGTTTCTATCAATGCCAAAGGGGGAGATTGTTGATTAAGGTTGATTGTCGTTGATGTCAACCCTTGAATAAATCCCTGTAGCAAAAAGGTTGGGTAATCAACCCAAGATTGTTTGATGTAAAGATGACTCATTATTGTCTTATCATGGTTTATAATAAGTATAAATGGATGAACTCCAAAGTGGTCCCCTTATGGTGAAATCTCTCACGGGAAGACGCTTTGCGGATTGAGTTATCCTAGAAGTATGGTTAGAGAACCCATGATTATTTGTGGAATAATGAGGTGAATTCCAGTGAATTTTTTAGTGAAACTATCCTATATGGATAGTTCTTATCATTCCATTTCCGGTGGTATGTGGAACGTCACATAACTCCTCACGGTTAGAGAGTTATGGCCATGAGAAGTTGGAGAACCCAGGTTTGGGTAATGGATCCAAGTTTGTTTGATGAATATCAGTATGAGTTTTGATATAATTTTAGGTAATAATATTCTATATGGATAGTATATGCCATTTCAATTCTTTTGGTATGTGAACGTCACATAAATCCTTACGGTTTGAGAGTTATGGCCTTACGAAGTTGGAGGACCCTCATATGTCATCTAGAAGCCCCAAAAATTCAAAGTAGTCAAAGTGGTTTAAGAGTTTTTAAAGGTAAATAATAAAGTGAAGTGATGAGTGCACTATAATTCAAAGTGAATACAAAATTAGTGATTTAAATAATAAATTTAATGGATAAATTAGAAGTGGGTTAACCCTAAAATAAGGAAAGTGGGCAAAGTGACCTAGAAGATGTTTTTAAGGAAGCTACTTGGAGAGTATAAATAAGAGGCAAGGCTCTCTCATTTAAATCAAACTTGGGCATATTGAATACCTATAGGTGTCTGAGGTAACCAAAGGATGTCTAAGATGAATTTATGAGGAAAGTGAATAAAAGAAGGTCGAAATTCAAGGAAGGATAAATTCTTTTGATGATGCTTTATAAGGTATGTTTTTTTTAGGTCATCTCACCATTTTCACAATAAATGTTTTTCTAGAATGAATCAGACCTTGAAATTGCTATGACATTGAGGAAACATATCCAAGTATCTGTGTTAAAAAATTCATCTTGTGGTTCATTGTATTTTTGGATTTACACTCCGTGGAAAATAGGGTTTGTGGCTAGTCCTGAAACTAGTTAAAAACAAGTGTTTCGGGTAAAAACATCATAACTTCTTCATAGAAGATCCCAATTCAGTGAGACAAATTTTTTTGGTTATAGTATATTCCTTATTATGTAGTGTAATATTTTTAGATCGATTCAACAAATATTTTGTGTGGGGCACACTCTCCAAGGTCTCTCTCTAGAATAAGCCAGAATTCAACAAGGTATGCCATTTTTTCTATAACTCCTTTTATGAGAGTTTCCAAGTAGTTACACCTAGAGGAATTTCATAAAACACACTGAAGAACATTTTGTATAAGTTTCATATCTTTATTCATTACAGGTACAAAGTTATCATCATTTCAAGTTAGGGTTGTTGACTAATCCAAAAACTAGTCATGTGAGAAGTTTGATGAAGATGCTAGTCTCTTGTTGTCAAAGTTAAGGAAGGTTTGAATGTATGTGATCATATACACCAAGTCTATTATAGATTTACAAATCATATTTGGATGATGAAATTTATGAGGGATTTTGGTTAAGGTACATGTTGGGTACATGGTTGAGACAAACAGTTGATGAGTTGGCACATACATGAGGTGTACAGTTGATTATGTTGGTACATATTGATGATTCATAGTTGATGAGTAGTTGACACATGATTTGTACATACTTGGTACATGGTTGGATGCACTACTTTATGGTACAGGTTGATTACAGGTTGTTTGTTACAGGTTGGTGCATGGTTGATGCACTTGTTTATGGTACATGTTGATTACAGGTTGAGGTACAGGTTGATGCATGGTTCATGTTTATTGGTACAAGTTTACAACATTATATCTCACAGTGATAGTGTGACAGTGGTTTCATCATTCTACTTCTACTTCAAGGTGGTTGGATGGGGCAAGGATAGGTGGTTGTAGCCACCTTCTGGTTATAGCTGGAGAACATAGGGGGTTGTAGCCTCCTTCTGGTTGTAGCTAGAGAATTGGGGAGTTGGATATTACCTCAGGTTATAGCCCAAGAAACTAGGGGGTTGGAGCCTCCTTTCAGTTGCAGCTGGAAAACAAAGGAAGTTGGTGCTTCCAATGAATGTAATTCTTCAAGACATATAAGAAAAAACATTCTGTGGTTTTCTCCCGCTTTGGGTTTCCATGTAAAACATTGGTGTACTGTGTATGTGTATGATTGTTCATTTGTTCATTGCTTATTTACTCTGCATTTATTGGATGATAATGCTACATTGATATAACACTTGGATTATATGGTTAAAAAGGATTAAATTGCTCTATTACTGATTCACCCCCCCCTCTCATTAATCCAACAATTGGTAATACCACGGTTTGATGGACAGAAGTATGCTTTTTGGAGCATAAGTTTGAAGACATATATATAGTCACAGGGATTTCAAGTTTGGCAATCAATTGTAGATGTATACACAGCACCAACAGTTCCACCAACAGATGAAAAATATATGAAACTTGGTGAGAATAATTCCAAAGATAAAAATGCACTTTTGAATGGTCTCAGTGATACAGTATTCACCAAAGTTGCACATTGTAAATCCGCTAAAGAGATTTGGGACAAGCTTCGAAATATTTATGAAGGAGATATAAAGGTCAAAGTAAAAAAGCTTCAAACTTACAGAGGTCAGTTCGAACAACTAAAAATTAAGGAAGATGAAAATATTGCAGCCTACTTCTTATGAGTTGATGAAACAATGAGTGCAATCATAGGATTGAGAGAAGAAATCAAAGAATTTGTAATTGTTCAAAAGGTACTAAGATCTCTTCCTATGAGATGCAATCCTAAGATATCATCACTATAAGAAAGATCGGATCTAAACTCAATAATCATGGACGAACTGCATGGAATCTTCACAACATATGAAATGAGAACTGAACAAGGAAATCTAGATGTTAAAGAAGCAGCCTTCAAAGCATCCAAAATATCAAAGCAAAAGAAACAACAACAAGAATAATATAGCAGCAACAGTGACGTCTTGGAAGATGATGAAGAAGTGGCCAAATTCATTAAAAGAATGAACAAGGGAATCAATGGTAGGTATAGAGGTAAGCTTCCTTTAATTTTTTTTAATTGTGATGGTATTGGTCACTTTGCTAACAAATGTCCTCATAAGAAAAAGAGAAATGATGAAGGTTTTTTTTTTTGTTAGTTAGTTTGTCCGTGACATGTGGGACTAACCTGTGGCTAACAAACCATGACTCAGGGGCATCTAAGCCGTCAAAATATCCTAGGGATAACACCTGGCCTGAACCACACCAACCCTTAACATGGCTGGATTTTTTGTGCCCACAGTTTTCGAACCGGTGACTCTAACATCACAGAGCGCCTTAACAACACACTCCGTCACCGACTGTCCTACACCTCGGGGATGAGAAATGATGAAGTTTACTCAAAAGACAAACAAACATATAAAGACAAAAGAACTACAAAGAAAGTTTTCAAGAAAAGCTTATGCACCAAAGACGACAACTCATCATCAGATGAAGATGAAGTCAGTGACAGTGAGACAGGAAGAGTTCTGTTCATGGTAGTAAAAGACTCTGACAAAGAAGACTCCAAAGAAGAATATGAAGAAGCCGAAGAAGTATATGAAGATTCCGAAGAAGAAATTGAAGATGTAGAAGATGACCATCGAGAAGAATTAATGTGTGCCATAGAAGTTATTAGAAGAGAAAAGAAGAAAAATAAGAAACTACAAGCAGAACTAGACAAGAAAAATGACACTCGAGAACTAGAACAAATGATCACAAAATTGAAGGTTCAAATAGAATAAGATAAAAGAATTGAAGAAGCACTCAAATAACAACTAGAAGAAAATGACAAGATCATTGGAAACTTGGAAGCATAGATTGTCACACTAAGAAAGGATATTCAAAATAAAATATGCAGAATAGCTCAAAAGTTCTGGATGACAGAAAAGGGATCAAGCTTCAAAACAATAGAGCAAGAAACAAATCCAAAAATCTATGCAAGAACAATCAAAGGGGATATGAAGATATACAAGGAATATTACAAGGACACTCCTCCATCGAGAAGATTCAAATTTCAGAATCAACAACAGACAAATAGGCCTCAAGAAGAAGAAGGATTCATTAGAGCACCTCCTTTCAGAAGATTTTCAACTCCTAGGTATCAAGCTATATTTTTTGGTTTATGTTATGCATTTAATAATTTTGGACATAAAGCTGTGAATTGCAGAGCTAACAACAAGAACAATAACAACTTTGAGAATCATAGTTATTCAAGAAGACCTAGTGAAACACAAATAAGAAGTTACAACAGGTTTGAATCTTTGAGCACTGAAGTGGAATGTTACAAATGTAACAATTTTGGACATGTGGCAAAAAATTGCAGAATGACAGTCCCTCCTAAAGAACCTCAATATAATAACAACAATCACATAAAAGAACCTTAGTAAACAACATGGATAAGAAAGCAAGATTAGTATAGTAATGGAGAATGCATAATCGCTCTACAAGCTAAGCAGAAGAAACACAGTTGGTATGTTGAAAGTGGGTGTTCAAAACACATGACAGGTGATAGAGACAAATTTCTTACATTGTGAAAGGAAATAAATGAATCAGTCTCCTTCATAAATGATAATTCAGCCAAAATCATTGGAGAAGGCACAGTCCGAATTGGGAACAAGAATAAAAAGGCACAAAATGTTATAATGGTAGAAGATATGAAACATAATCTTCTAAGTGTGAGTCAAATGTGTGACCAAGTTCATAAAGTTACTTTCGATTCACAAAAGTGTGAGATAAGAAGAGAAGGTTCAGGGAAATTGGTCGGTACAGCTGCAAGAACTTCAAATAACATATATGTGTTAAGTGAAATTGGAAATGAAAAGTGTTTTCTAGGAAAGGAAGATGAAATTTGGCTATGGCACAGAAGGATGGGTCACATGCATTTTGATAACCTTGTCAAAGTCAACAAAAGAGAAGCAGTCAAAGAAATTCCCCAGATCACGAAACCAACCAACACTTTATGCAAGCATTGTCAACAAGGAAAACAAACAAAGACCAGGTTCAAATCAAAGGAATATTCAACAACAAGACCACTGGAAATTGTGCATACTGATCTAGTTGGACCAACTACAACAAAGGGATTAAAAGGTGAGAAATACTTTATGTTATTAGTTGATGATTATACAATAATGACTATAGTTTTCTTTCTCAAGAACAAATCAGAAGCTTTTGAAAAATTCAATATCTACAAGGAAATGGTTGAAAATGAGATGGATTCGAGAATCAAATGCTTGAGATCTGACAAAGGAGGAGAGTTCACTTCAAATGAATTTATGGACTACTGCAACAGTCATGGAATAAAAAGGCAATTCTCTGTTGCTAGGACACCTCAACAGAATGGAGTTGTTGAAAGAAATAACATGACAATACAGGAAATGGATCGAACAATGCTAATGGATTCCAAATTGATAGATATATTTTGGACATAGGCAATGCATACAACAGTTCACATTCAAAACAAATTAATGCTCAGAAACAACACTGATAAAACTTTGTACGAGCTATGAAAAGGAAGACTAGAAAATGTGAAGCACTTCAGAGTTTTTGGAAGCAAATGCTACATCAAAAGAGAAGATGACAGAATGGGAAATTTTGACTCTCGTGTGGACAAAGGAGTACTTGTTGGTTACTCAAGTACAAGGAAAGCATACAAGTGTTACAATATAAGATTGAACAAATTTGTGGAAAGCATCAATGTAACAATTGATGAAACAAGCAGACCAGAATCAAAGGAAGAAGGAAACCAATCAATGGAACAAATTTTCGAAGAAGAAGAAGCAGAAGATGAAGTAGAAGAGGAATATGAAGAGAATCCGATAGAAAAATAAGAGCAAGTTTAACAAGTATCTCCAAAACACCTAGCAAACGAGTACAGAAGAATCATCCTTTAGATCAGATTATTGGAAACAAAGATGCAAGAGTTGAGACTAGAAGAAAAATCCGTTCACCAGAACAAACACACCCAACACTCTTATCTACAATTGAACCAAAATGTTTTGAATAAGCCAACAAGGATGAATTTTGGAATAAGGCCATGAATGAAGAATTAGATCAAATAGAGAAAAATGACACTTGGGAACTGGTTCCAAGACCAAAGAATAAGAATTTGATCAACACAAAATGGGTTTTCAGGAATAAGTTAAATGAAGATGGACAAGTTACAAGGAACAAAGGTAGATTGGTATGTAAAGCATATGAACAGATTGAAGGAATCAACTTTGAAGAGACATTTTCCCCAGTTGCAAGAATGGAAGCAATCCGGTTGCTTTTAGCCTATGCATGCTCCAAAAATGTTAAAGTATATCAGATGGATGTAAAATCAACTTTTCTGAATGGGGAACTTGAAGAATAAGTCTACACTGAACAACTAGAAGGATTTCAATTGTCAGAGAATGCAAATTATGTGTGTAAATTAAAGAAGGTCTTGTATGGTCTAAAACAGGCTCCTCGAGCATGGTACTCTAGACTGGATAATTATCTGCAACAGACAGAGTTCAGAAAAGGAAGTGCAACCAACAACCTCTACATCAAGGTAAGTGAAGGCAATATTTTATTAATTGAAGTTTATGTTGATGATATTATTTTTGGTAGTGATAATGACAGGTTAAGCTAGAGATTTGCAAAAGATATACAAAATGAATTTGAAATGTCGTTACTTGGAGAACAATCCTTATTTTTGGGACTTCAGATACGTCAAATCAACTAAGGAATCTTTATTTCTCAAACCAAGTATATCAGAGAAATGCTAAAGAGTTTCAGAATGAAATATTGCAAACCAGTTATCACTCCCATGCAAACCAGTTGCAAGTTGAGAAAATATGATGATTCGAAGTCTACATATCAGAGGCAATACAAGTCAATGATTGACAACCTACTATATGTGACAACATCTAGACCAAATGTAATGCAGGCAGTTGGACAGGTGGCATGATTTCAAGCAGCACCAAAGGAGTCACATGTGTTAGTAGTGAAGAGGATTTTCAGATATCTCAAAGGAACATAAGAGTTTGGATTATGGTATCCAAAAGGAATGGATCTATGACTTATTGCCTACACAGATGTAGATTGGGCAGGTTGTATTGATGAACGATGAAGCACCAGTGGAGTAGAATTCTACTTGGGTGAGTGTTTAGTACAATGGCTAAGCAAGAAACAATCATTAGTATCTTTATCTACAACCGAGGCATGGTATTTTGAAGCAACATCTTGTTGTACACATGTTCTTTGGATGAAACAAACTCTGACAGATATACAGGTTGAGTATGATCAACCCATTCCAATATATTGTGATAATATGAGAATCATCAGTATCTCGAAGAACCCAGTGATGCACTCCAAGATGAAGCACATTCCAATAAAGTATCACTTTCTACGGGAGCAGGTTGCAAAAAAGAACATCAGATTTGAGTATGTGGGCACAAAAGAACAAGTGGTAGGCATCTTCACAAAACCACTTCCACGTGAATCCTTTGAATATCGTCGCCAGAGACTTGGAGTTATTTCTACTCCAAAATGAATGCTTTTTGAATGCTTATCTTATATGTATTATATTTACATGAGGAAACACCATAAGAGGACAGTTCAGTCAAGGGGAGCAACCCCGGATGGAAAGACACCTTTTCCATTGATGACAAAGGGGGAGAGATTTATCAGATACAGAGGACATAGGTAGAGGACATAGGCATCGTTCCAGGGGGAGAAAATTTATCAGATACAGAGGACAGAGGAATGGTTCTAGGGGGAGAATGAGTGATATGATTTTAGTATTGCATCAGAGTGTTTCCATCAATGCCAAAGGGGGAGATTGTTGATTAAGGTTGGTTGTCATTGATGTCAACCCTTGAAGAAAGCCCTGTAACACAAAGGTTGGGTAATGGACCCATGATTGTTTGATGTAAAGATGACTCATTATTGTCTTATCATGGTTTATAATAAGTAGAAATGGATGAACTCCAAAGTGGTCCCCTTATGGTGAAAGCCCTCACGGGAAGACACTTTGCAGATTGAGTTATCCTAGAAGTATGGTAAGATAACCCATGATTATTTATGGAATAATGAGATGAAACCTAGTGAATTTGTCAGTGAAACTATCCTATATGGATAGTTCTTGTCATTCCATTTCCGGTGGTATGTGTAATGTCACATAACTCCTCACGGTTAGAGAGTTATGGCCATGAGAAGTTGGAGATCTCAGGTTTGGGTAATGGACCCAAGTTTGTTTGATGGATAATGGTATGAGTTTTGATATAATTTCAGGTAATAATATTCTATATGTATAGTACATGTCATTCCATTTCTTATGGTATGTGGAATGTCACATAACTCCTCACGGTTTGAGAGTTATGGCCTTACGAAGTTGGAGGACCCTCATATGTCATCTAGAAGCCCCAAAAGGTCAAAGTAGTCAAAGTGGTTTAAGAGTTTTTAAAGGTAAATAATAAAGTGAAGTGATGAGTGAACTATAATTCAAAGTGAATACAAAATTAATTATTTAAATAATAAATTTAATGGAGAAATTAGAAGTGAGTTAACCCTAAAATAAGGAAAGTGGGCAAAGTGACCTAGAAGATGTTTTTAAGGAAGCTACTTAGAGAGTATAAATAAGAGGCAAGGCTCTCTCATTTAAATCACACTTGAGAATATTGAATAACTATAGGTGTATGAGGTAACCAAAGGATATATAAGCCTAATTTATGAGGAAAGTGAAGAAAAGAAGGCCGAAATTCAAGGAAGGATAAATTCTTTTGATGATGTTTTCTAAGGTATGTTTTTTTTAGGTCATCTCACCATTTTTGCAATAATTTTTTTTCTAAAATGATTCAGACCTTTAAATTGCTATTCCATTGAGGAAACATATCCAATTATATTTGGTAAACAATTCATATTGTGGTTCGTTGTATATTTTGAGTTACACTCCGTGGAAAATAGGGTTTATGGCTAGTCCTGAAACTAGTCAAAAACAGGTGTTTCAGGTAAAAATGTCATAAATCCTTCATAACAGATCCAAATTCAGTGAGAAAAAATGTGTTGGTTAGAATACAATATTTAGTATTCTTTGTAACATATTCAGATCTATTCAACAAATATTTCGTGCGGGGAACACTCTACAAGGTTTCTCTCTAGAATAATCCAGAATTCAGCAAGGTATGCCATTTTTTCTATAACTCCTTTTTTGAGAGGTTCCAAGTAGTGACACCTGGAGGAATTGTATAAAAAACACTGAAGAACATTGTATATCAGTTTCATATATTTATTCATTACAGGTACACAGTTATCATCATTTCAAGTTAGGGTTGTTGACTAATCCAAAAACTAATCATGTGAGAATTTTGATGAAGATGTTAGTCTCTTGTTGTCAAAGTTAAGGAAGGTTTACATGTATGTGATCATATACACCAAGTCTATTACAGAGTTAAAAATCATATTTGGATGATGAAATTGATGAGGGCTTTTGGTTAAGGTACATGTTGGGTACATGGTTGAGACAAGCAGTTGATGAGTTGGCACATACATGAGGTGTATAGTTGATTATGTTGGTAAATATTGATGAGTCATAGTTGATGAGTAGTTGAAACATGATTGGTACATACTTGGTACATGGTTGGATGCAATTTTTTATGGTACAAGTTGATTACAGGTTGTTTGGTATAGGTTAGTGCATGGTTGATAAACTTGTTTATGGTACAGGTTGAGGTACATGTTGAAGCATGGTTGATGCATGGTTCAGGTTTATTGGTACAATTTTACAACAATATATCTCACAGTGATAGTGTGACAGTGGTTCCATCATTCTACTTCTACTTCAGGGTGGTTGGACGAGGCAAGGATAGGTAGTTGTAGCCACCTTCTGGATGTAGCTAGAGAACATAGGGGGTTGTAGCCTCCTTTTGGTTGTAGCCAGATAATTAGGTAGTTGGAACTTCCATCAGGTTGTAGCCTGAGAAACTAGGGGGTTGGAGCCTCCTTCTAGTTGCAGCTGGAAAACAAAGGAAGTTGGTGCTTCCAATGAATGTAATTCTTCAAGACATATAAGAAAAAACATTATGTGGTTTTTCCCACTTTGGGTTTCCATGTAAAACACTGGTGTACTGTGTATGTGTATGATTTTTCATTTGTACATTGCTTATTTACTCTGCAGTTATTGGATGAGAATTCTACATTGATATAACACTTGGATTATATGGTTAAAAATGATTAAATTGTTGTATTACTGATTCACCCCCCCTCTTAGTAATCCAACACCTGCACTGTTTCTTTCCCCTGTGTTGATGCCATTGCATGGATACTAAAGCACGTGGATTTGGGGAATAGGTACATCTGAAATTCCAGAGGAGAACCTATAACTTCATTTTGGCCCGAGGACTTAGCCAAATGTTATCGTATGTAGAAATGGGCTAAGAAGATAGATGACAAACTCCTTAGTGAATTCAAGCACCCTTCCAAAGAGCTATGACCCATTGGATACAAGACAGATAAATAATTCAAACTTAGACCTAGTGGAAGATATCCCATGACCGCACTGAGGAGGCCTTATCAATCCATGGTGGCCATTTTATGCAGACTGTATGGGGAACCATATGCCTCTAAATCCCCCCTATCATTCATGCCATTGATTTACTACTACACAAACAAATGATTATTGTTCAACTGGGACGATATCTTATCATCAAACTTCGTGAAATCCATCACAACAGTCATAGAAGCCCATCCTGGAACCTTCCTGAGCTTCCACATGTCATTGTATCTCATATATATCTTGTGTGTAGCCCATCGATACCCAAATATGGATTGGGTATGGAAGATAGAAGATGAATCCATTTATATATACTGCAAAGTGTTACGGGAGCACAAGTACAAAACAAAATACCAAAATATATGTGAGCACTTCCTAGCTCTGTTGTACTAGTTCATTTTTGCACACTAGCCCCATGTATGACTGACAAAGAAATAGCCCTCATCAAGAGGATTGGGGATTAGTACATGATGTAACACAAAAATTACATTAGGGTATATGGTGCTATGAAGGCCCCCCATCGAATTCCTCGATTTGTACAAAACAAACTAGTACTCCAAGAAGTGTCTTATCAAACGGTAATTAATGGAGTCGAGAGAATGATTTACAAAGATAAGAAATCTATATGGCCACTTCCTCCACTATAAGTCGGTGCCTATTTCTTCAAAAAAATGAAACATGCTCAAGAAGATGTGGGTGTACTACTATCATACCACTTCGAAGAAGAGAGGTTCAGAAGGCACAACCCTAAGAAGGTCGTCAAAGAGGATTTCAACAAACTAGGCATGCCTTGGGAATACACTTCAAAGTTTTAGGAAGAAGAAGAAATGCACGGAAACACAAGGACCTATGATGAATTCATCTTCAAGAGATGAGGAAAACCCATAGGGAGGGTTGCAGATGACGAGAAAGCAAGAGAAGATGCCAAAAAGAAGCAAGAAGAAGAGGCCCAATGGAAAAGGGCTATGTTGCAACCGCATCCATGTAATCGAGATCTACTGAAGAAGATGAAACAATAGAAGATAAGAAGAGGAGAAAAATGAAAAGGTTCATAATAAGAAGAATGATGTTTCCGAGAATAAAATAAATATCTTCGAAGAAGATAAATCCAAGGCCAAATTAAATGCAACAACAACCACTGTAGAAGCAAGAGAAAATGAAGTTGTACAAAGGAATCCAAACAAAAAGTAGCAATCGAGAAGTAAACAACAAATGCAACAAAAATGATAGAGGAAACAAAAAATGCAGCTAAGGAAGTAGCCAAAAAATAAATTGAAGAGGAACAACAAAAGAAGGATGTTGAAACAATAAATGATGATGCTCAACCGAAGGACACCGATATCCAAGAGATATCAACAACAAGTACCAATGGAAATACATAATTCATCGGGTTAGGTTTATGAATTTGCACTCCATTCATACAAAGTGAAGTGCCCAACCTAAATAAATTCACATACGACAAAGCATGAGGCAAGATTGTGCAAGAAAAAGTAAAGAAAGTGTCGGTGACCGAGGGGAATCCAATTTCATCTCTCATGCAAACTCCCATAACGGGAAATGTCAGTGAGGTTCTAGTTTCCATAGCATCTGATGGATCTTCTTTCATGAACACCATTGAGGATAATGTATGAAAGATACACCAACAAAACCTAAAGAAAGAAACAAGGATCAAGGAGTTGGAGGAGAAGCTTCATCAGGTAAAGATAGATGATCGACGAGGGCAGTCTTCAAAGCTTCAAGGCAAGTGAAGAGAAGGTCAGAACATAGTTAGAGGAATCTATAATCGACATGTATTCCCACCTGCACATGTTCTAGGATATAGCCTCCACCATCATAGATCAACACAGCAGGGTGCAAACTAATCTCACATAGTTCAACACTATTCAGGAAGGCATGAAAAATATTGACACATGGATTGCAGAAAAACCAGATGTGTCGGTTGAGATATATCATCCATTGGGAAGGGAAAACAAGATGGATATATATTCATTGGAACGCTGCTAGTAGGCTGGAAAAAGGGTTGACAAAGAAACAACCAATTCAATGGAGATATGCTCGAGACTACACAAAGTGGCACAAGAGTTAATCAAAAGATGTTGACTTCCCCAGTTAGAGGAACTCGGGAAGAATCTCATAATGGAAGAACTGGTTGAAAAAATATAGGACAACACAAGTCGTAGAGGGGAAGTCACCTATTCAGCCACCAAAGTAACAATGAACCTAATATATCAACACCTCATTCAACCAACCAAAGTCCATAATATCGTCCAATCATTCATGGATACATTATCAAAGGATATGCAGACCCTCGACGACAATGTAGTTGGCATATTGTAGGCTCATATCTCTGTACGATCAGATGGAATTTTGGACAATATGCCTTCAAGATAAGAGTTCATGAATAAGACAAAATAACAAATTCGAAATTGTTATTACATGTTCTCTATTTGGTCTTGTCTGAACTACTTCCAATTTTGTCTTTACTCTATACACATGTCATCAAGTAGAGTGAAGATGAATAGTTTTGTAATAGTTTCTTTAGGGGAAATACAAGAAGTCACAATAGATTTAGAAAAAAACTATATAAATATAGGGAGAGACTCAGTTTGAAGGGACTCTTCAAGATTTGTATACACTCTATAACTATTTTTGGGGAAAATATTGAGTTAAATAATATTGAGAAGCCTTTAGGGTCAGTCTTTAATAGAGAGGAACACTTTCATGTGTTGATATTTTTTCTTTGAAGTATTTCAAGTGGAATGTATGTTTTTCATGTGGACTATAAGGACATTTGTTGCTAATATACTTTCTAATGCGATTTATCTTTATTTTGCAGTGTTGTTTTTCTTTCTCATATTACACATCATGGGAATATGAGTTGTGGTGTATGCATATATAACTTAGAATTTTTTGGTTGTATATTTGTATGCATGTGTTTCTAACTTTTTCCCCTACATGACAACTATTTGATTGAGGTTTAAGAATAATTTAGTTTCATTTATAGCTTATCTAGTAATAATAGTTTGCTCCTAGCTAGGATAGGGTAGGATAGATTAGAAGTAGCTTAGATTTATTTTATACATAGTCTTCATCTACATATTTACATTGCATAACCATCCATGTTTCACCCTCACAACCAGTAATGGCAGCCGAGTTAGAATCTGGATGGGTCTCCTATAGAAAATATTACATAATCTAATTGAGAACTTGTATCAGGGAGTGCCTCTTATTGTTGCTGGGAAATTCATCCCCGTTAACAAAATTGGCACTACAAGGAGGGATGAAATTGTATGGCTTACATAAATGCACTACATAATCACTACTAGTCCTCTGAAAACACTCCTGGCCCGACCCTTTCCCTAATATTGTTGGGTATGTGTTATATTCTTTGCAT
>ML779783.1:407163-425575 GCA_009831015.1 Picea engelmannii
TTTGAATTATAATACACTCATCACTTCACTTTATTATTTACCTTTTAAAATCTCTTAAACCACTTTGACTACTTTGACCTTTTAGGGCTTCTAGATGACATATGAGGGTCCTCCAACTTCGTAAGGCCATAACTCTCAAACCGCGAGGAGTTATGTGGCGTTCTACATACCACCAGAAATGGCATGACATGTACTATCCATATAGAATAGTATTATCTGAAAATATATCATAACTCATACAGTTACCCATCAAACAAACTTGGGTTCATTACCCAAACCTGGGGTCTCCAACTTCTCATGGCCATAAGTCTCTAACCGTGAGGAATTATGTGATGTTCCACATACCACCGGAAATGAAATGAAAAGTACTATTCATATAGAATAATTTACCTGACAAAATCACTTTCCTTCATCTCATTATTCCACAATTAATCATGGGTTCTCTTACTCCACAAAGCGTCTTCTGGTGAGGGATTTCACCATAAGGGGACCACTTTGTAGTTCATCCATATTTACTTCTTATCAACCATGACAAAACAATAATGAGTCATATTTACATCAAAAAATATTGGGTCCATTAACCAAGCCTTTGTGCTATGGGTCTTTCTTCAAGGGTTGACATCAATGACAACCAACCTTAATCAACAACATCTGACCCTTGAATCACTCATTCAGAAGGAATTAAAGAATCTATTAGATGCATGGATCATATTTAAGGTTTGTCATTCATCTTAGGTGTCTAATATGGTTCCCGTCAGAAAGAACTCAGGAGAAATAAGGATATGTATATTTTTTTGGAATCTTAACCGAGCTTTAGACAAAGACAACTACCTGATTCCCCCCATGGAACAAATCCTGCAACTTGTCTTTAGCTCCAAAATATTCTGTATATTGGAAGGGTTTTTAGGATACAACTAGCTTCTCGTAGTGTAACCAGATCGATTAAAAACCACCTTCAGGATGAAGTGGGGGACACACACATACCATAGGATTCCCTTTGGTTAAATTAATGTTGGTGCTACATTTCAAAGGGTAATGGGCATTTCCTTTAAAGGTCTAATTGATCAAAGTGTGGTGATATATCTTGAAGAGGTCATTGTTTATTCATGATCATGATCAACCAAGGATGGAATTTAAAAGGACTACACCACAAAGAATATCATTCACTCCCAGGTATGTAATTGTTTTCTATGGTCATTGCTTTTATTGTACTAACTTTGGACATAAGGTTGCATATTGCAGGGCTTATGAAAGAAATTTTCATGAAATAAATGCTTATGTTTCCCCACATAGCATCGAATGTTACAATTGTCATAACTATGGACACATAGCTCGTGATTGTAGAAGCATGATCGATACTTCCATGAAAGAGAACATTGATATCATGTATAAGAAAGTATGGAAAAAAAAAATGGAATAAAATGTCAACAAGGACCATGTCCTAGAGATCGTAAGATTGACAATAATAAGAGATGAAGAAAAATATACAAAGAAAAAGGAATATGTCAAATACATAAAGGTTTAGAGAATAAATGAAATAAAGGAAGAACAGGTGAATACATAACAAGTTTCAGAGATCACGAGATTTGCAATAGTGTGAGAAAGAAAATAAGAGAAGGTAAATAAGGAACATGTTCAAGAGATTGTACTTTCAAGAATTATAGAGTGAAATCAATCAACAGGAAGAAATGGAAAATTCAAAGTTCAAAGAGATGATGACTCTATAGAAAAAGAAGAAGATGACTCTGCATCAAAGAAGGTATTATTATGAGCCATCTGGCTTAGAGATTCATAGGTAATATGAATATGTCTATGAAGAAGATGATATAGATCAGAGAACCATACTTTGAGAAACTTACAGAGTTCAAATAGACATAATCAGAGTAGTTAATTAGCATAAGTACAATATGACAGATTGATCAGTTGGAAAATTATTGCACAAGTTGTTACAAATATGAATAGTTTGGTTTACATATAGAGAAGGCCAGTGGAAACATTTGACCTTTGATGATCAATTGCAACAGTGAAGAAATCATGATAGTACAACAACATATGGGTCAACATTGTAGATAGTTGAGTAGTAGAGTCCTGGATAATATGGGCAGAGATGGATTCATAGATTGGTGTCAGAGCATGTTCCTTCAGGAATCAATTTAACCACTGAAAGGTAGATCCCGGAGAAAAACAATATGTATAAAAATGGACAAAACTATGCATTATGGAGCAGAAGGATGAAAACATATGTACAAGCACATGGATTTGAGGTTTGGCAATAAGTTGTAGATGGATATAAAGAACCCGTCATTCCTCCAACAAATTAAAATGGAAGGAAACTCAGTATAAATATTTCAAGAGCCAAAAATGCTCTTTTGAATGGTCTTGGCGATTCAATATATGTCAAATTTATGCATTGCAACTCTGCAAAGGATATTTGGGACAAACTTCAAATTTTTTATGAAGGAGACGCAAAATTCAAGGCAACAAAGCTTCAAACTTACAAAGGTTAATTTGAACATCTTAAGATGAAGAAATATGAGAATATTGTAACATATTTTTTGTGAGTTGATGAAATAATGAATGCAGTTAAAGGATTGGGAGAAGAAGTTGATGAATCTATAATTGTTCAAAAATTACTAAGATCTCTTCCAATGATATTTGATGTGAAGATCTCAACACTAGAAGAAAGAACAGATCTGGATTCAATAAGAATGGATGAGATACATGGAATATTCACAACATATGAAATGAGAACTGAACAAGAGAATCCAGTTACAAAAGAAGCAACATTCAAAGTATCTAAGAATTCAAAGAAAAAGGGAAAGCAAAAAACAAAGTTAGACAACAACAATAGTGACATCTTAGAAGATGATGAATAAGTATCCAACTTCGCCAGAAGACTGAAAAAAGGGAATCGATGAAAAATATACAGGTAAAACTCCATTGGTTTGTTTTAATTGTGATAGTATTGGTCATTTGTATAACAAATGTCCTCATAAGAAAAAGAAAATAAATGAATAAGATGACTCAAATAACAAACAAACGTACAAAGGAAAGAAAACCAAAAAGAAATTCTTCAATAAAAGGTTTTGCACAAAAGAAGATAACACCTCATCAGACGAAGATGAAGACAGTGGAAGTGAGACATAAAGGGTTCTATTCATGGCAGTAGAAGACTTCGATGAAGAAGGAACTGAATAAGAATATGAAGAGGCAGAAGTTGAATACAAAGAAGAATTGATGAGTGCCATAGAAGTTATAAAAAGAGAAAAGAAGAAAAACAAGTCACTACATGAAGAACTAAAAAGAAAAGAGGAATATGAAATTTCCAACTCTAAAGAACTAGAACATATGATCACTAATTTAAAAATTCAAGTTGAAGAACACAAAATAATTGAATAAACACTCAAGGAATGATAAGAAGAAATAGATAGGATCATTGGAAATTTGGAAGCATATATTGTCACATTGAGAAACGATCTTCAAAAGAAAAACATGCGGAATAGATCTAAAGTTTTGGATAACATTATTAACAGTCAGATACCAAATCATGACAAGTCCATACTTCGATACAATCAAGAAGAAAAGGGATCAATCTAAAAAGAAACAGATCAAGAAACACAACCAAGAAGCTATGCAAAGACAGTCAGAGGAGACAATAATTTTTACAAGGAAGATCACAGGGACACTCCTCCACCCAAAAGATTCATATTTTAGAATCAATGACAGTCAACAACAAGTAGGCCTCAATAAGAAGAAGGATTCAAAAGAGTAACTCCTTTTGGAAGATCTTCAACTCCAAGTTATCAAACTATCTTCTTTGGTTTATGTTATGCATGTAATAATTTTGAACATAAAGCTGTAGATGGCAGAGAAAACAACAGAAATGGAAACAACTATGAAAGTCATGGAAAAAATGGTTATCCAAGAAGGCCCAGTGAAACACAAAGAATAAAATACAACATATTTGAGTCCTTGAGCATTGAAGTGTAATGCTACAAGTGCAACAAATTTGGACACATAACCAAATATTGTAGAATGACAATCCCTCCTAGAGAATCTCAACATAATAACAACAGTCATAGACATGAACCTCAATAGAGAATATGGATAAGAAAGAATAATAAATACAACAATGAAGAATGCACACTCGCTCTACAAGCTAAACACAAGAAAAAACAATGATAAAACTCCTTACGAGTTATGGAAAGGAAGACCAATGAATGTGAAACACTTAAAGTTTTTGGAAGAAAATTCTACATCAAAAGAGAAGACGACAGAATGGGAAAGTTCGATTCTCGTGTGGAAAAAGGCATACTTGTTGGGTATTCGAGCACAAGGAAAACATACAAATGTTTCAATATAAGGCTCAACAAATTTGTGGAAAGAATCAATGTGATGATTGATGAGACATGTGGACAAAAAATAAAGGAACAAAAAAAGGAGTCAATGGAACCGGTTCACGAAAAAGAATCAAAGGAAGAATAAGAAACAAAAGGGGAATATGAAGAAGAGCAGTTAGAATCAAGAGATCAAGAACAACAAGATCTTCAAGTACCTTCAAAGACACCGAGAAAAATAATGCAAAAGAATCATCCATCAGAGCATATTAACGAGAACAAACATGTAGGATTTGAGAATCGAAGAAGAATTCATTCACCAGAACAATTTCACCTAGTACTCGTATCCTCGATTGAGTCAAACATATTTGAAGAAGCCAACAAGGATGAATTATGGATAAAGGCCATGGATGAAGAGTTGTATGAGATAGAGAAGAATGACACTTGGGAATTGGTTCTTAGACCATGGTACAAGAATGTGATCGACACAAAGTGGGTCTTCATAAATAAATTGAATGAAGATGTACAGGTTACCAGGAACAAAGCTAGATTGGTATGTAAAGGATATGCACAGGTTGAAGGTATCGAATTTGACGTGATGTTTTCCCCAATTGCCAGAATATTGATACTAGCTTATGCATGTTCAAAGAATATTAAAGTGTATCATATGGACGTAAAATCAACCTTTATAAATGGGGAACTAGAAGAAGAAGTCTACATTGAGCAACCATAAGGATTTCACTTGTCAGAGAATGAAAATTATGTTTTCATATTGAAGAAGGCCTTGTATGGTCTCAAACAGGCTCCCAGAGCATGGTATTCCAGACTGGATAGATATCTACAGTAGCAAGGGTTCAGGAAAGGAAATGCAGACAACAACCTCTACATCAAGGTAACTCAAGATAATATTTTATTAATTGAAGTTTATGTTGATGATATTATTTTTGGAAGTGATGATGACATGTTGAGCCAGAAATTTGCAAAGGATATGTAGAATGAATTTGAAATGTCATTACTTGGAGAAATATCCTTCTTTTTGGGTCTTCATATATGTCAAAGAAACCAAGGAATTTTTATTTCTCAAACCAAGTATATCAAAGAAATGATAAAGAGGTTCATAATATAATATTTCAAACCAATCAATACTCCTATTCAAACTGGTTGCAAGTTAAGTAAAGATGATGATTCAAAGGCTACAGATCAGAGGTAGTACATGTCAATGATTAACAACTTACTTTATGTGATAGCATCCAAACCAGATGTAATGCAGGGAGTTGGACAAGTGGCAAGATTTTGAGCAACACCAAAGGAATCACATGTTCTAGCAGTAAAAGGATATTCAAATATCTCAAGGGAAAAAAGAGCTTGGATTATGGTATCCAAAAAGAAAGTATCTATCACTTATTGCCTGCATAGATGCATATTGGGCAGGTTGCATTGTTGACCAAATAATCACAAGTGGAGCATCGTTCTATTTGGGTGAGTGTTTGGTATCTTGTCTAAGAAAGAAACAATCATCAATATCATTGTCTACAACCAAAATAGATTATATTGCAGCAACAACATGATGTACATAGGTTCTATGGATGAAACACACTTTGATAGATATACGGGTTGAGTATGATGAGCCCATTTTGATATATTGTGATAACATAAGCGCCATCAATATATCAAATAATTCAGTGATGCACTCCAAGACGAAGCCCATTCCAATCAAGTATAATTTTCTATGGGAATAGGTTGCAAAGAAAAACAATTGAGTTGAGTATATTGGCACCAAAGAACAAATTGTTGACATCTTCACAAAACCATTTCCAAGGGAAGCCTTTGGGTATATTCATCAGAAACTTGGCATAGTTTCTGCCCTGAAATGAATTTTGAATGTTATTCTTATATGTCTTATATTTACATGAGGAATCACCATAAAGAGAAAAATTCATTCAGGGGGAGCAACCCTGACAGGAAGCTACATTTTCGATTGATGTCAAAGGGGGAGAGATTCATCAGATGCATGGATAGAGAGTTAGATGTTTGGAGAGAGAGAACATAGGCATATTTCTAGGGTAGTGATGGTCACAGGGGGCGCATGAGCGATATGAATTCAGTATTGCATCATAGTGTTGAAATCAATGCCAAAGGGGGATATTGTTGATTAATTGGGTTGGTTGTCATTTATGTCAACCCTTGAAGCAAGTCTGGTAGAAAATTTTGGTAGCCCAAATAGTATGGTTAAAGGACTTAAGCTCTTTTGATGAATAATGGTATGAAGATCAATATATTTTCAGGAAATATTATTCTATATGTATAGTACATGTCATTCCATTTCTGGTGATATGTGGAATGCCACATAACTCCTCACGGTTAGATATTTACGACCTTGTGAAGTTGGAGAACCCTCTTGAGTTATATAGAAGCCCCTAGAAGGCCAAAGAAGTCAAATTATTCTAGAAACTCCTAGAAGAATTTGACTAGTTGTAGTGGGTGAAACTAGGAGTTAATCATGGGTTAAGTTGTTGCAATAAGAAAATATTTAAAAATAAATTAGTTGCAACTAGAAGTGGAGAGTTTACTATTTGTGGATAAAGTGGTTATAAGTGGACAAGTGGTGAGAAGTGGGTTATCCCTAAAATAAGGAAGTTGGGTCAAGTTAGCTAGAAGGTAACCTCTAGAGGAAGCTACTTGGAGAGTATAAATAAGAGAGAAAGGGTCTCCAATTAGATTTTATTGAGCACATTGAATATCTATTATTGTGTAAGGCTTATTGCAGGCAATCATTGATACATATGAAGTTATGCAAGTCTGAGGTAGCATGAAGGGTTGATGGCGAAAGTTTCAGAATTGCAGAAATACTAAAAAAACCCTTTTTTTAGGTATATGTGGGCTGTAATGGAGAAGGGTGTGTATGTATGTAGGCCAGCAGTATAATAGGGTGTGTACATTTGGAAAATCCTTGAAAGTTTGAGTTGTTAAAGGTACCATATTCTTAGATTATGAAAGGAATCTCCCAGGAAGGTCTACATCAAGTATAACAAATCTATCTACAGATTCAAAAGGTATGTCATATTATTATGTGTAGTTGGATATTGTTTTCTCCATGAGATATGGTTATGGAAGTTTGAGGTTTTGACCTAGAGAGGTCGTTGGTTGTATGGAACCTATGAGCTAGATCTATAGAAATAAAACATTGGTATGTTGGTATTATTTATTGGTACATCTTGTTGGTTCAAGTGTTGAGACATAAATAGGATTTCTTGGTACATGGATGATGGATTTTGGTTGGGAAGTGATTGTGAAGTTCTTTGTGAAGGTTGAGGTTGCATATCAGTAAGGGTTTGAAGTCTAGTCTATGTGAGGGTTATTACACTTATTCATGATTGTACATACATGTATAACACATGACTAGAGAGACATAGACACACTTGGTTAAGGGATGTATAAGATGATGTATGCATAGGGAATAGCTACTAAAAAGACACAATGACAGGTTGCAAGTTGATGTGACAAAGGAAACAAAGCATTTGAATCTTGAGAAAAGGTGAAAACCCTAGTTTTCTGAAGGTGTATGTAGGATGCAGTATAGACAGGCTACATACATACGCAGGCTGCAGTATAGACAAGTCATGTACATATGCGAGCTGCAATATATATAGGTCACATACCTGTTGGCTTTTTTTGGTACAAGATAAGTACATGTATAGGTTGGTTACATGTTAATGACACAAGTTGGTTATAGGTTGGTACATGTTTACAATGTTATATCTCACAGTGACAACATGCTAGTGATTTCATCATATATTTGACACTTATATTTCAGGGAGGTTGGACGGGGAAAGGATAGGTGGTTGTATCCACCTTCCGGTTGTATCTGAAGAACATAGGGGTTTGTAGCCTCCTTCTAGTTGTAGCTAGAGAATTTGGGAGTTGGAGCTTCCCTCAGGTTGTAGTTTGGAAATATAGGGGGTCAGAGCCTCCTTCTAGTTGCAGCTGGTGAACAAGGGAAGTTGGTGCTTCCAATGAATGTAATTCTTAAATACATATAATAAAAATCATTTCGTGGTTTTCTCCTGCATTGGGTTTCCACATAAAAATACTGGTTTATGTGTATGATTGTTCATTTCTCATGGTTTATTTACGTTGCACTTGTTGAATGATAATGGTATATTGATCATAAAGATAAATAACACTTACATATTGTGGTTAAAAGGATTAATTTTTTTTATTACTAATTCACCCCCCCTCAGTAATCCAACAGTTGGTGTTAGAGCAGGTTCCTTCAGAAATCAATTTAACCACTGGAAGGTAGATCATGGAGAGAAACAATATGTATAAAAATAGAATACCACAGTTTTATGGACAAAACTATCCTTTCCTAGGGCAAGGATTGGAAATGAAAAGTGTTGTCTAGGTAAGGAAGATGAAGTTTGGCTATGGCATAGGAGGATGGATCACATAAACTTTGACAACCTAGTTAAATTCAACAAAAAATAAGTAGTCAGAGAAATGCCCCAGATCACAAAGACAACCAATACCTTATGAAAGAATTGTCAACAAGGAAAGAAAACAAAGAACAAATTCAAATCAAAGGAATACTCCACAACAAGACCACTGGAAATCATACATACTAATCTAGTTGGACCAACTAGAACAAAGGGTTTAAAAGGTGAGAAATATTTTATGCTATTGGTTGATGATTATACAAGGATGATTGTTTCTTTTTTTCTCAGGAAAAAGTCAGAAGCTTTCAAGAACTTCAAGGTATACAAGGAAATGGTTGAAAATGAAATGGATTCAAAAATAAATTGTTTGAGATTTGATAATGGAGGAGAGTTTACTTCAAATAAATTTATGGATTTCTACAAGAAGCATGGAATAAAAAGGCAATTCTCTATTGCTAGGACACCTCGACAGAATGGAGTTGTTGAAAGGAAAAACATGACAGTACAGGAAATGACTCGAACTATGTTAATGGATTCCAAGTTGACAGATGTCTTTTGGGCACATGCAATGCATACAACAATTCACATTCAAAACATATTAATGCTCGGAAACAACAATGATAAAAATCCCTATGATCTATGGAAAGGAAGACCAATGAATGTGAAGCACTTCAAAGTTTTTGGAAGCAAATGCTACATCAAAAGAGAAGATGTCAGAATGAGAAAGTTTGATTCTCGCGTGGAAAAAAACATACTTATTGGGTATTTGAGCACAAGGAAAGCATACAAATGGTTCAATCCAAGGCTCAAAAAAGTTGTGGGAAGTTTCAATGTGACGGTTGATGAGACAGGTGGATGAAAAATAAAGGAAGAAGAAAAGGAGTCAATGGAACAAGTTCATGAAGAAGAATCAAAGGAAGAAGAAGTAGCAGAAGGGGAAGATGAAGAAGAGTAGTTAGAAGTAGAAGAGAAAGAACAAAAAGATCTCCAGGTACATCCAAAGACACTGAGCAAAATAATACAGAATAATCATCCATCATAGTATATTATCAGGAAGAAAGATGTAGGAGTTGAGACTAGAAGAATAATTCATTCAACGAAACAACTACACCTAGCACTCTTATCCTCGATTGAGCCAAGCAGCTTTGAAGAAGAAAACAATGAGGAATTCTTGATAAAGGCCATGGATAGACAGTTAGATGCTTGCAGAGAGGTCACAAAGGCATTTTTCTAGGGGGTGTGATGGTCACAGGGGGAGCATAAGTGATATGGATTTATTATTGCATCCAAGTGATATCCTTTATCAAAGGGGGAGAGATTAATCAAATGCAGGGAGAGAGAGAGAGATTAGAGGGTTAGAAACACAGAGAAATATCAAAGGCATTTAGACAGGGGGAGCAACCTAAAGGATAGTGAAGATAGGGGGAGCATCCTAAAGGATAGTGCAGACAAGGGAGATTTCAGTCAGGGGGAGCAGCCCCAGAGGAAAATACCCTTTTCCCTTGATGTCAAAGGGGGAGAGATAGAGACATTTATGAGGAGTGATGATCACATAGAGCATGATCATGAGTATTGGCATGACTGAGTGTTGCCATCAATGCCAAAGGGGGAGATTGTTTGAAAATAGGTTTAGATTGATGGAAAATTGGTTTGGATAGTCGGTTTTCATTGATGTCAACCCATGGAGAGTGATATTGGATATTGATGTCAACCCTTAGAGATTGATGCCAACCCTTGGATAATTTTGGTATCCCAAAGGTATGATTATGGAACCCGAGTTTTTTTGAGGAATTAAGACATGAAGATCAATGTTTTTGCAGGTGAGACTATTTTGGATGGATAGTACATGTAGTGTCATTTTCGGTGATATGTGGTATGTCACATAACTCCTCGTGGTTAAGGAGTTATGGATTTGTGAAGTTGGAGGACCCTCAAGAATATTCTAGAAGCCCCTAGAAGGTCAACAATAAGTCAAGTATTCTAGAAGCTCCTAGAAAGTCATCAAGAAGTTTGCTAGTCAAAGTGGTTATAACAAGAAATTAATTATGGGTAAATTAGTCGTAACAAAAATTTATCTATTCAAAGTGGTTGCAACAAGAAATTAATTATGGGTAAAGTAGTTGTAACAAGAAGGTTGACTAGTCAAAGTGGTTGCAACTAGGAGTTAATTATGGGTAAAGTTGTTGAAGTAAGAAAATAATTAAAAATAAATTAGTTGCAACAAGAAGTGGTGAGTTTACTAATTATGGGTAAAGTAGTTGCAAGTGGGTAAAGTATTTGAAAGTGAGTCAGCCTTAAAAGATGGAAGTTGGGTAAAACAGTTAGAAGACAACCCCTAAAGGAAGGCACTTGGAGAGTATAGATAAGAGAGAAAGAGACTCCTATTAGAACATATTGAGCATATTGAATATCTATAAGTGACTGAGGTAACCAAAGGAGATCTAAGGCGAATTTTAGAGGGAAGGTGAAGTAAATAAGGCCGAAAATTTAAGGGAGGATAAAGTCTCTTGATGATGTTTTTTAAGGTATGTTATTTACAGGTCATCTCACCATTTTTGCAATAATTTTTTTTCTAGAATGGTTCAGATAGAGAAACTTGGAGGATGTTGATACGACACATATAGGTAATTTTGATAAAAAAAATCATATTGTGGGTCATTTTAGTTTTGGAGATACACTCTGTGGAAGATAGGTTTGTGGCTAGTCCTAAAACTAGTATAAAACATGTGTTCCGGGTAAAAAAGTCATAACTTCTTCATAGAAAATCCAAATGATGTGAGACAAATTTCAATGGAAATCATACAAGACTTGGTTTTTTTTGTACAATTTCCAGAATAAGATATCAAATATTGAGCACATGGCATGTCGTACAAGTTCACTCTCTAGAATAAACCATAATTCAACAAGGTCTGCCATTTTTTCTATAACTCCTTTTCTATGTGGTTCCAAGCAGTGAAACCTGGAGGAATTGTAGAGAAGAGATTGAAGAATATTATATATCATTTTCATACCTTTATGCATTACAGGTACATATTTATGATTTTTTCAAGTTAGGGTTGTTGACTAATCCAAAAACTAGTCATGTGAGACTAAGGTAAATTTTGATGAAAATGCTATTCATTTGTTGTTGAAGTTGAGGAAGGTTTGTTGGTCTATGATCACATACACCAGGTCTGTTACAGAGTTACAAGCATGCTTATATGCATGTTTTTATGGTTGCATTTGGTCATGACATGGTACATGCTTGAGGCTAGATAACAGTGAGGTTTGGCACATGGTTTTATGTAAGGGTTTATGGTATTTGTCTTATGGATTTGTGATGTATTGCTAGAGGAATCTTGTTGGTTGTTTTGATGTATGTTTTGGTATATGGTTGAGTTATATGTTGAGTTCATGGATGAGACACTTACTTGATGAGTTGGCAAATACATGAGGTGAATGGTATGGTGATGTTGGTTCATCTTGATGAGGTTTAACTTGGTTTGTTATTGATACATGATTTGTATATGCTTGGTACATTGTCAGAGGAACTTTTTGGTAATATTGTTGGACATATTTGTAGTGATCTTGGCACATGGTTTATGGTTGATGTGGAATAGATATATTGGTATTGGTTATGGTTGTGACATGTTGTGATGTGCATGGTTGATGCACTTGTGATGGTACAGGTTGTGATAATTGTTGATGTACATGATTGGTTGATGAGATTATTGTGATAGGTTATTGGCACAAGTTGTTGATTATAGGTTGTTTGTACATGTTTTGTTACGGCTTGTTGGTACAAGTTTCTTGGTACATGTTGTTACAGGTTGACAGTGAGAGTGGTTGATTTAGTGACAATGACATGTTGTCTACATTTGGCACTTATATTCCAGGGCGACAGGATGGGGCAAGGATAGGTGGTTGGAGCCACCTTTCGGTTGGATCTAGAGAACTTAGGGGGTTGGAGCCTCCTTTTGTTTGGAGACAGAGAATTAGGAAGTTGGAGCTTCCTTCAGGTTGGAGGCTAAGAAACTAGGGGGTTGGAGCCTCCTTCTAGTTGGAGCTAGAGAATTAGAAGTTGGTACTTCCTTGAATGTAATCCTTTGACATATAAGAAAACCATTCTATGGTTTTCTCCCGCATTGGGTTTCCACGTAAAATACAGGTGTACTTTGTATTGTGTGGATGTGTCTATTATAGTTCATTATGAACTGATGGATTTTAATTTTTATGATGCAATAATATATTGATGATGAACTGATGAACATTATTGAATAATTTAAAAGAATACACATTGTGGTTAAAAGGATTAATAAGTGTTATAAATTGCTTATTACCAATTCGCCCCCCTTCTCAATAATCCAATAATTCCCTCGAGCCTACCAAAGTGTCCTTCGGCACCAAATAACCCGTGACTAATCCTCCTCAAAACCTAACGGTGAGCTTCGACAACCTCATATGTTAATCATGCAAAACCCTTACCCTGCAAAGATACCTCGACCCTTTATGCAACATGGTCCAAGCCCTATTTTATCTATGTTACTTTCCTAGAAGTCCGAGAAAGGTTGAGCCATAAATCCTTGACCTTCAAGGATTTAGCATGAAATCATTATCCTATTTGATTGAAGGGCTGATCATGTTTAAAAAATCCATGGATACCGGAGGATTTAACATGAAATCACCTGGTCCCTTCGAATAATTTCATACAAACCCTACCAGTCCCTTCAAAGGAGTTAACGTTATCTCTTTTGAGTCATTATAAGGATCGATGCCCCATCAACAAACTTAACACCAACTCACCCAATCACTTCAAATAACTTGATATAAACTCCTCTGGTATTCGCTGGAGGAGTTGGTACAAACTTTGTCGGTTTGTTTGAATAAATTCCCACCAACTTTCATGGAACCACCGATGATCTTCCCATAAATGTCCCCGATGTGTTATAAAATTATCACATGAACTCTCTCAGTGCATACACTTGTCGACCATAGAACTTTCCTTCAACACCTCCAATTGATTTCAAAGATTGTCAAACAAACTTTTTCGGATTGCGTCTTGTGCCATCGACGCCCTTTCCATAAACTTTCCTAGTGTACATCGATGATTTTCACCTTAAATTCTTTGATATAATAAGTTACCCACTGATGCAGTTAACAATAACTCCTTTGATATCCATTGGAGTAGTTCGTACGAATTGATCTGGTTTTAATCTTTCTTGATTTTTTACTTGGATTTTACTCATTAAGGATTTGACATCCTCAAATCCTACCATCATACTCTCATCTTTAGATGATGACCTCCCACTTAGAATCGACATAAGCGAATCCTTGGGTATTTTCCACATGGTTTCTTAGATAGACTTATTTGTATGCTTAAGTAATTGTTAATCAAACCATGACCATTTTGATATTTGGTTTTGTATTGATTTGATCTCATATGGGTTTGTGTATATTAAGATTGAAAAAAATAGCAAAGCACCTGCTACCGAGGCCTCCGGGAGTGGTCGTTGAATCGAAGATGAGCCCGACATTGTCGGGGAAGTGTACAATGACACTTTTGGGTTCCTAGAAAAGGGAGAAGATTTACTTAGATGGGGTGACGTTGATCAAATGTTTAAAAATAAAAACTTCACCACTTATGCAGAGGACCAAGATAATATTGGGATCTTTAAGAACAGGCAATCCAAAATTCATAGGGTAGAATTTAGCATTGTTGTTTTCTCCTGGATTGATACCATCGCATGGATACTAAGCATGTGGATTTGGGGAATATTTAAATATTCAATTCCATGTGATAACCTATAGCTTAATTTTAGTTTGAGGAATTAGGAAAATGTTATCATCTGGAGAAAGGGGCCAAGAAGCTAGAGGACAAACTCCTTAGTGGATTCAAGCACATTTTCAAAGAGCTATGCACCATCTGGTATAATCTAGATAAGCAATTCAAACTCAGACCTAGTGGAATATATCCCACAACTGCGTTGAGGAGGCCTTATCAATACATGGTGGCTATGTCATGCATACTGTACAGGGGATCAGATGCCTCTAAATCCCCCTTATCATACAATCCATTGATTTACTACTGCATAGAAAAAGGATTATCATTCAACTGGGATGATATCCTATCAACAAACCTCATGGAAGCCATCACAACAATGATAGAAGCCCAACTCAGGACCTTCGAGCTTCCACATGTTGTTGTATCTCATAAACATCATGTGCGTATCCCACCGATACCCAAATATGGGTTGGGAATGGTAGCCAACAAATTCATCCATTCATATATACTACAAAGTTGTATGGGAGCATAAGTATAGAACATAATATCAAAATATTTGCAAGCACTTCCTAGATCCACTATGAGTTCATTTTTTGCATACCAGTGCCATGTATGACTGACAAAGTAATAGCCATCATCAAGAGGATTGGGTATTGGTACCTGATTAAAAATGACACTTACATCAAGGTATATGGTGTTATGAAGGACCACAATCTACTTCCTTGATTTCTACCAGACAAACTAGTACTCCAAGAAGTGGCTTATCATATGGTAATTAATGGAGTCGAGGAATGATTTACAGAGATAAGAAAGATATGTGTCCACCACTTTTTCTATACATTGGTGCCTATTTCTTTGAAAATATGAAACAAGATCAAGAAGAGGTAGGTATACTACTATCATACAACTTCAGAGAAGAGAGGTTCAGAAGGCACGACCCGAAGAAGGTCGTCAAAGAGCATTTCAACAAACTAGGTGTGTCTTGGGAATACACTTCAAAGGTTTGGGAAGAATAATAAATACACTGCAATGTAAGGACCTATGACGAATTCATCTTCAAGAGACCATTAAAACCCATAGGTAGGGTCGTAGATGAAGAAAAAGCAAGAGAAGAGTCCATAAATAAGCAAGACGAAGAGGCAGCAGAAAAGGGCTCTTTTGAAACCACAATTGTGTAATCAAGATTTGCTAAAGAAGAATAAACAATAGCATATAATAAGAGGGGGGAAATGGAAAAGTTCTAGAAGAAGAAGAATGGCGTTGCTGAGAAGAAAATAAATATCACCAAATAAGCTAAATCCAAGGCCAAAGCCGATGTAGCAACAACCATTGCAGAAGCAAGAGAAAATGCAATTGCACAAAAGGAAGTTGAAATAAAAGCAACAACTGAGTAGGAAACAACGACATAGGTAGAAAAAAAGGAATCTAAGGAAGTAACCAACAAATCAGTTGAAGAGGAACAACAAATGAAGGGTTTTGAAACAAGAAATGATGATGCTCAACCGATGGACATATATATCCTATAGATATCAACACGAGGTACTAGATGACATACATCATTCAATATGTTAGGTTTGGGACTTTTCACTTCATTCAGACCAAGTGAAGTACCCAACCTAAAGAAATTCACATATGACAAAGCGTCAAGAAGGATTGTGCAAAAACAAGTAAAGAAAGTGTTGGTGACTGGGGGGATCCGATTTCAGTTATCATGCAAACTCCCATAAAAAGAAATGTCAGTGAATATTTGATTGCCATAGCATCCAATGGCTTTGTTTTCATGAACTCCACATAGTATAATGAATGAAAGTTACACCAACAAAACCTTGAGAATGAATCAAGGATTAGGGAGTTGGAGGAGAAGCTTCATCAGGCAATTATCGATGAGAACACTCTTTAAAGCTTCAAGGAAAGTGCAAAGAAGCTTAGAACGGAGTGAGAGGAATATATAATTGACATGTATTCCCACTTGCACATGTTTCAGGATATATATTCCACCATCATTGATCTGAAAAGATCTTTTAAATGACAATGGTTGAGTTATTTAGCATGTGTTAATTAACCATTTAGGAAGCTAAATGAAAGAGGAAGAAATGATGAGAAAAAATGACATCCATATACACATGTTAAGCCCTAAATAGTGGCTCATTACCCCTTAATTTGGGCATATTACATTAGTAATGTTATTTTATTTATGTTGGCTTTATTCCATTAGTTGTAATTATACCTCTTAGTCTCCTGTATATACCAAGGAGACATTTTCATTTTGAATCCTCTTGTAATTGTACATTTATGTGGGAATAAGGAGGTTTCCCCCTCGAAGAGGCTTATTATCTAAATTTATCTCTTTTTCAAGGCGTTGAGTACTTATTCTTAGGTTTTTCTATGCTATATTGATATTTGGTTCTTAACATATGGTATCAGAGCTCAAGGTCTTGGGGTTTCGCTGCTACATCTGAGACATCGTGGAATTTTCATTATAACTTTTTTTCTACAATGTTTCAGAAGGAACGACTTGGAGGATATTTAGTAGACGAATTAAGGTACGGTGGGTTAAAATTTCAGCACCTGAGGCCTTATACTTTCGGATATACAGCTTGTGTAAGATAGGGTTCTGGAATCATCTTGAACTGAGTCATTGTGGAATTTTCTCTATAAAACAATTTCCATAACGTTTCAGACCATAAACTCCAGAGGATATTCACAGAAATTAGTAAGGTACCTATGGTAAACATTTCATCTTTTGGGTCATCTTAAATTTGTAGATACACCCTGTGGAAGATAGGGTATCTGATTAGTCCTATTGACTAGTCTCAAAAAGGTTTTCCAGGTAAAACTATCATAACTTCTTCGTACTGTATCCAAATTGAGTGAGACTAGTTGCATTGAATAGTGTATAGTCTTTAGTATTTTGGGTACGAGTTTTATAAATTTATATCAATTATTTTGTGTGGGGAACGCTATACAAGTGAGATCTCCTGGAAAGGACAAAAATATTCAAGTTGTGGGGAAGTTACCGTAAATTCCACTTGGAAAATCCAATTTTGATCAGACTTGTGGCATTGCAGAGAAGAAATATAAGAGAACTACAAAAAATAAAGTTTCATACCCATAAGGGCCGAAACTTTGGAGATACAGCAGAAGAAATATTGTCTAGCAGAACCACCTCAAAATCAAGGTTCAAAAGTGATATGTGGCCAACATGCCACCCAAAAAGGGAACTTCTACACCAAATAAGCCTCTAGAAAGTCCTACTTAGACTCTTGATGAAGGTGAATAAATGTGTAGGGACATAAATGAATTACAAAAGAAGACATTGACAAAAGATGAACTACAAGGGATGATGGATTCAACTGAAGCTAAATTGGAGGCAATAATGGATACTAATATGGATGGTTTAAAAAGGGAGATCATGGAAGGAATGAAAAATTTCCTAATAGAGAGGACACCTGAAACTGAAAATTTGTCCCATGAAATTCATGATGAGAACACAAGGAAGATGAATCAAGAATGGAGAAACTCAAACTTTGGGTTGAAGACCAACCACATTCCTAAGATCGATATGAAGAAGTTTGATGGCAAGGACCCAATCACATGGATACTTCAAATGGATAAATTATTTGTATGGTATCGATGGCTTTGTTCTCGCAAATCACTCATCACTTGGACAATTTTCATGGAAGAAATGATAGCACACTATGAGGATACAAGGAACAATACCTTCTTTAGCCAATTGATAAATCTCAAGCAAAAGGGTTCAATTACAGAGCACATTGAGAACTTCCAAATATTGAATATAAAGGTAACAAATATTCCAGATGAGCACTTGATTGATGTATTCATAGGAACTTTAAAGGATAACATTCAACATGAGGTTC
>ML779783.1:428236-477825 GCA_009831015.1 Picea engelmannii
GGTGGTATAACACTTCCTTTCATACTGCAACAAAAATGACACCATTTATGGCACTCTATGGATACCACCCTCCTTCCATTACTTCTTCTCTAAAAGAAAAATCTAAGGTTCAAGCAGTGGAAGATCACATCGAGCATCAACAAGAAGTTCTCCAAATATTAAAGGACAACCTATCCATGGCACAAAATCGCATGAAACAACAAGCAGATCAACATCGTAGTGAAAGACGTTTTGAAGTAGGAGATTGGGTATTTTTAAAATTACAACCATACAAAAAGATGTCCCTCAAGCAAGCCAAGAAGGATAATAAATTATCACCAAAGTACTAAGGCCCTTATAAGGTGTTGCAAAATATTGGTACTATGGCATACAAATTGGAGTTACCTGCATATTCACGAGTAAACCTAGTTTTCCATGTTTCATGCTTAAAGAAGGTTATAGGTGACAAGATCCTTGTTCAAACTATATTTCCAGAACTTGACAAGGAAGGAAAAATCATATTGGAGCCTAAAGCCATCAATGACACAAGAATTCGCCAGCTTAGGAATAGATCCATTTCAGAGTATCTCATTAAATGGAGGAAACTACTGGCTGAAGATTCCACTTGGGAATATGAGTCTTTTATACAGAAGCATCCAGATTTACTCAAGCATTGTGGACAACACTTGTCTCAAGGGGATGGGCATGTTAATCCCTAAATAGTGGCTCATTACCCCTTAATTGGGGCATATTACATTAGTAATGTTATTTTATTTATGTCGGCTTTATTCCATTAGTAATTGTACATTTATGTGGGCATAAGGAGGTTTCCCCCTCGAAGAGGCTTATTATCTGAATTTCTCTCTTTTTCAAGGCGTTGAGTACTTATTATGAGGTTTTTCTATGCTATATTGATATTTGGTTCTTAACAACACATCTAGAGATATGAAATGAAGCATAAACAACAAAAAACCATAAACACCAATGTGATAACGGAGTTTGGCAATCTCGCCTACGTCTTCAGGCCTTTGTCTCAGTGGGTGAGGATTTCTTATTTTTGTATAAAGCTTTGAATTGGAATCACAATAGTGCCAAAAGGTTACAAAACTGATCTGGTCTTGTTCTACCCAATCTCTAGAACCTAGAAAAAGAAACGGCATTGAAATCAGATGACTGGAGCTCCCAGAAATGGCTCGCAAAGGTGCACTCCTCGACAACTTCCCTGCATAAAAATGGCTTTGGATTGGAAAATATTCAACATAAACCTGCTTTGGATGTTCTCCCATGGACTCAAGAAGCCCTGGTTTATATATATATCTGAAGTTGGTAACCGTATTCCAACTTCTCCCCAAGATTTGGCCTAAACAAGGGCCCAATATCTCCTAATAGGGACCAAAATCTCCAAAAACAGACTTAAAATCCATTAAAAAATCATATACTATAGTTAACTAACCACATTTTGTGTATAATTAGGGAAAAACCCCTTTGTCCTGGGTGCGCGCTCCTTATACACAGTCACATGGTATCACGTGGCCAAGCGCCAACCCTTAAGGGATTGCACGTTGACCCCTCCTCCGTAACACCTCGTCACATGGCACGTTCATAGGAACCAGTCCCGAATGGTGCTCCTGGTTGCTAGTCACCACCCCCGCGTCACATGGTGTAGGTCCTGTAATAGAGGGATATGCTCTATCCATTCCGTGCCAATAGAAAACATACACAAGGTCATGTGGTAAGGTCTTAGGGGTGCGCCAAGGGCTGGGGCTAGGCCGCAGCCCATACCTCCATCTGAATAGCCCTCTGCATAAACTTAAATACAATTTTTATGAAATAGATTATAAGGAACAAACACAGGCAGGTTGACTAGCCCATCCCTGCCAAACCATAGCCCGGTGGGAGGTCGTGTGGTCGAATTTGGTAAACTCCAAAAACAATTTCCAACCAACAACCAGTCAAAGGGTGCCATGTGGTAGCCCATGTCTAGGCCACGTGGCACCGTACCATACGTCGAGATCTCTGCCACTTGTCAATGCTTCATTCCTCCATGTGTATGCCACATGTCTTTCATGTCAACATAATTTCCCAGCCACCTTCTTCCACGTGTCACCGTACAGGCATGCCACATGTTACCGTATGGATGTGCCACGTGTCACCCTTATAGTGGTGACACATCTCACTTCCTGGTTGGTCCCCTGTACCTGTCCACATCACCCGTCTATATGCTCAGCTAGCCTACCATGTCAGTTGTATGGAACCTACCACATCATCACCAAATATGCCTACCACATCAACTGTTACGGTTGTATGAACCGTACATTCAGCTGCCACGTGGCACTATAGAGACTGTACAGTCATCATAATTTTGTTTTGCCTCTTTGGAAAAATGAACAGATCACCATATCTGGATCATATGACGTCTATTTGAGCCCTTTCAAATTGTGTTGGGTTCATATCGACGAGGCCTACGTACATGTATATTTTGAATCCATTCTAAGAACTTTGATTTTTAGGCCTTTCTGAGCCCCATCAAGCTCCTGGATCCAAATCTGGATCACACCTCCCCACTAAGGACCTTTTGGTCTCACAAACGGTTACTGACTAGTCATCAAGATCTAGATAGGACACCTGTCTCATCAAGATCAACTGTAACACAATCATGAAAACTGACATCATATTGTTAGCCATTTGTACCCTATCACATCTTACTGAAGCCACTATCATCCATGTAGACAACATTACTAATGACAACATAAAAAATATGACTGCAAATGAGTTGATATGTTTGTAATATTTGCACGACATTAGATTATCTTGAAGCAAACTGTGATTGATTTTCCATTCTACAATCATCTCATGTTCTTGCTTAAGATCGATTACTTGATTTGAAACAATTATAGGTGTGTTGCTTGCTTGAGCCGCCTTTCTTAATTGTTCCATTATTTGAAGAGATGTATTTTCCTTTAAATGATGAGCATGAACCACATATTCTTGACCTACTTTGGTTAAGTGATATTGATTTTTTTCCCTGTAGAAGATTGTTTTATGATCATATAACTATGGACTACCTAAGACCATTCCACATTCACTTAGTGGCACCACATCACATGTTATCTCATCCACATACTTATATGAAATTGCAAATTTTTAAGGTGCAGTGCTTTGTTATGTGCATTTGATGATTGTTGCTTATCCATTTAAGTGTGTAGGGATTATGATGCATCTGTGTTTTTAATCCAAATTTCTTAACCAATTCCTCTGAAATTAAGTTAGATTGAGATCCTCTATCTATCAATGTGTCAAACTTAGTGTGCCTCATGATGACCCTGATGTGAAACAAGTTACTTCTACAATAAAATCCTTCACCAATTTTACCTGTCATACCAACCAATGAGACCTTAGATTCATCACCTGAATATGACCCCAAGTCTGTGGGTCGTGTTTTTTCTGCAAATGTTTGCCTCCCTTTCTTTTCCTTGAACCACTTTGGCCTCTTCTCGGGATGCAATTGCCAACAAAGGTCCTCATCATGCCCTTCTTTCTTGCAATGCTTGCAAGAGGGTTTCTCTTCCTTTTTGGTCACTGCATTTAACTTCTTGCCATGCCACTTCCTTTTGTCATCTTTCCTTGAAGATGATTCCCCTGTTACACCAACCCCTATTTTCCCTACTTCAATGTATGTCGCTTGAACATAAACCTCATCAAGATTAGTTGGTCCAAACATGAATACAATATTTTGAATATATGTAGGTAAACCTCATATATACTTCATAAGAGTTTCTTGGGTATGTAAAGGAATATCTAACATCAATGTCATTTTATGAAAGCCATCTATGTACTCTTGCACTGTTTTTCCTTTTCTTAGTTTTAAAACTTTTCATTCAATTAACGCTTTCTCTTTATAACCCAAAGGATAGAATTTCTTTCTAAGTGCAGAAATAAAACTTTTCCATGATGGAAATACATTACCCACTTGTTGCGTGCCATTTTGCAACTTCCTTTTCCACCAAATGAGTGTTGTTCTGGAAAGTCTCAATGATGCCAATTTGATTTGAGTGGCCTCATCCTTGATCTATTGCACACTGCAATAAAACTCCATATATCTGACCCAATTGTCAATTCTCTCTACATTAACTTCACCATCATATATGGGTAATTTGAATTTAACATCAAGTTTTAATAAAGGCACTTCATTCTTATGTTTATGAACATGTTTCTTTGCATTGGATTTAGAATTTGAACTTGAAGAAGAAGGAGGTGAAGATGGAGGTGAAGGAGGAATTTGAGGAGGATCCTCTCCTTCTTCACTTTTCCCCTTTGAAGATTCACCAAGAACTAGTCTCTTTCATTCCAAGTAATCTTCATACAAAACCTTCATCATCTCTGACATCAAAGAAAGTTTTTCGAAACTCTTTCTCATCCTGAGAAAGTCCCTCTTACGATGCCATATTCTCACTTTGAGAAGTTCTCTTTCTCAATCCAATCAATGGATTTTCTTCAACAATATTGCCTTCACCATGATGTAGCTTTTCCTTGGTTAACATGCAAAACTCAAATCCAAAAATCAACCTCCTCTGATACCTCTTGATCCGAAGAGATCTTTTAAATGACAATGGTTGAGTTATTTAGCATGTGTTAATTAACCATTTAGGAAGCTTAATGAAATAGGAAGAAATGATGAGAAAACATAAAAACCACATACACATCTACAGATCTGAAATGAAGCATAAACAACAACAAACCATAAACACCAATGTGATAATGGAGTTCGACAATCTTGCCTACATCTTTGGGCCTTTGTCTCAGTGGGTGAGGCTTTCTTATTTCTGTTCAAAGCTTTAAATTGGCATCATAGCAGTGCCAAAAGGTTACAAAACTAATCTGGTCTTGTTCTACCAGATCTCTAGAACCCAGCAAAAGAAACGACATTGAAATCAAATGACCGGAGCTCCCATAAATGGCTCGCAAAGGTGCGCTCCTCAACAACTTCCCTGCATAAAAATGGCTTTGGCTTGGCAAATCTTCAGCATAAAACTGCTTTGTATGTCCTCCCATGGCCTCAAGAAGGCTTGGTTTATATATATCTGAATTTGGTAACCATCTCCCAACTTCCCCCAAAGATATGGCCTAAAAAAGGGCCCAATATCTCCCAATAATGACCAAAATCTCCAAAAACAAACCTAAAATCCATTAAAAAATCATATAGTATAGTTAAATAAACACTTTTTGCATATAATTAGAGATAAGCCCCTCTGGCTTGGGCGCACACTCCTTATACACATTCACATGGTATCATGTGGCCAAGCGTCAGCCTCCAAGGGGTTGCGCGTTGGCCCCTCCTCCGTAACACCTGGTCGTATGGCACGCTCATAGGACCCAATCTTGAATGGTGCATTTGGCCATTGGTCACCATCCCCACATCATATGGTGTAGGTCCCGTGATCAAGAAATATTCTCTATCCATTCCACACCAATAGAAAACATATACACGGTCCCGTGGTAAGGTCTTAGGGGTGGGTCGAGGGCTAGGGATAGGCCCCAGCCCATACCTTCGTCCGAATAGCCCTCCACATAAATTTAAATACAAGTTTTATGCAATATATTACAAGGAACAAACACGGGAGGGTTGGCTATTATAGCCTTGCCAATCCCTAGCCTGGTGGGAGGTCGTGCGGTCAAATCTGGTAAACTCCAAAAAATAATTCCAACCAATAACCAGTCAAAGGGTGCCACGTGGCAACCCATATCTGGGCCACATGGCACCGTACCATATGTCGATATATCTGCAAATTTTCAATGCTTCATTTATCCACGTGTCTGCCACTTGTCTTCCTTGTCAACATACTTTCCCAGTGACTGTCTGCCACATATCACTGTACGGGCGTACCACATGTCACCTTTGCAGTGGTGACACATGTCACTTCCTAGTTGGTCTCCTATACTTGTCCACATCACCCATTCGTACGCCTAGTCAGCCTTCCACGTCAGCTGTATGGACCCTAACACATCAACACCAACTGTGCCTGCCACATCAGTTGTACATTTGTATGGACTGTATAGTCAGTTTCCACGTGGCACTGTACGGACTGTACAGTCATCATCATTGTTTTTCCCTGTTTGGAAAAATGAACATATCACCATATCTGGATCATATGACATTCGTTTGATCCCATTCAAGTTGTGTTGGGTTTGTATCGACGAGGCCTACACACACGTCTATTTTGAATTCATTATGAGAACTTTGATTTTTAGGTCTTTCTGAGCCCCATTAAGCTCCTGGATCCAAATCTAGATCAATCATAGATCAACATAGTAGGGTGCAGACTAAATTCACATAGTTCAACACTATCTGGGAAGGCATGAACAATATTGGCACATGGAGTGCAGAAAACCAAGATGCACCGGTCAAGATCTATCATCCCTTAGGAAGGGAAAGAAAGATGAATCTATATTTATTGGCACACTTCCAGTAGGTTGGACAAAGGGTTGACAAAGAAAAACCAGTTCAATGGAAATATGATCGCGACTATAAAAAGAAACACAATATTTAATCAAAATATGTCAGCATCCCCAGTTAGAGGAAATTGGGAATAATATCATAATGGAAGAACTGGTCGAAAAAATATAGGACAACAAAAGTCATAGATGGGAAGTCACCGAGTCAGCCACCAAAGCAACAACAAACCTAATAGAGAAACACCTCATTCGACCAACCAAAATCCATACTATGGTCCATGCATTCATGGATACATTATCAAAGGACATGAAAACCCTCTATGACTGTATCCATGCATACAGTTTCCCTAGAAGAGCTAACATACAGTAGGCTTGTATCTATGTACTATCAACTGGAAATTTGGATAGCATACCTTCAAGACAAGAGCTCGTGAATAAGACAAAATAACAAATTTGAAATTGTTATTACCTATACTCTATTTTGTCTTTTCTGAACTACTTCCAATTTTGTCTTTACTCTATACACATGTCATCAAGTAGAGGGAAGATGAACAATTGTGTAACAATTTCTTTAGGGGGAATACAAGAAGTCACAAGGGAGTTAGAAAAAATAGTATAAATATAGGAAATGTTAGTCACGTAAATAGTGCAGGTCAACGTGGGTATCAAGGTAACATACACTCTATTGTTGTACAAGATCATACAACAGGTTTGGTAGCAGATCAACCAGTCAGGTACATATGTAGTTTGTTTGTTTTATATTTGGGCCATTTTCTCATTAAGGGAGCCCTTTTAATATTTTAAGATATTTGAATGATAAGCTTAGTCGACAAGCGCAATATCTTCATGTATTGTGCATGAGATTTTTGGTTTCCTTATTTATGCTTCTGCTGTAATGTTTAGTTGATAACTTAGTTGTGCTTTTATTCAATAAGTGATTTATTTGGAATTAATTGTCGGGTGTTGGGTTGATGGAAATTTAAACATGGTATTAGAGCATGTTGAAATAATCAACATATATTGTGGTGATATCAGGAAGCATTTTTAACTAGAGCGTTATTATATCCAAACAACTAAGCACCATAATAGAACAAGCCCAGAACCCTCATCTCGGGAATCAACCTTCCTTTTATTTGGATTCCTATTTATTATATGTAGTGTGCACAAGAAACATTTTCTTGGAAATGGGTCTGAGTTGGCATGTATCTAACCTTCATATGCATGTGTATTTCAACATTTTGTGGGAGAACAGGTACAAGAATTATTATTCCATGACATGTGATTTATTCCTATCCAAGTTTTACTTTATTATCTTTCGACAAGAGTGTCCATGGATCTCAAAGCAAGCCAAAAAGGTAATATCTTTGTTTTGTAAATGGTATTTGGAGGAGAAATGCACCTATTTCAGAATCTTTGGAGCCACATGAGCCCCACATCTATTGTTGGCTTATGTTCCAGACCTACTGGCCTTGGGAGAAATTTGTTATCAAACTTTCCTACAAGGTTTCAATGCCTCACTGGTAAAAGACAAGAAAAGCACTTTCATCCCTTATGGATTTCAATTAGGGTACTATTTTGTCAAGGACACTACACAAGCAAAACAAGAAGGCTTGAGTCACTTAGAATACATATTCTCAACTGGAAGGTACCACAAACATGACCCAAAATAGTTAGTGTTGAAACATGTAGGACACATAATAATTTATTGGTCCTATGGACAAGTAGTAATTTACTATACCTATGCTCATGATAAATTCGAGGATGAGGTTTTCAATGAAAATTATCAAAGATTAGATAAAGTAATCAAAAGGAAATTCCAACCTAATCTGACCATGTTTAGAGCCATCTCTATGAATGAACATGTGGAACTCATTAATTAAATAAGAGAGGTAGTTATACGAGAACAAGCAGCTAAGAGGGAAAGATAAATTGAGGAGGCAAGAATAATTGAGTGGGAAAGAAGAGAGTTGAAGAGGAAAGACTCAAGGCAGAGTCTGAAAGAGCATCACAAGAAGTTGAACATAATAGGACAACTAAGGAGAAATAGTAGCAAAGAGAATCTAAAGAAGAGATTAAAGAGGAGAGAAGCTAAACAAACCCTCCAAGGGGAAATAACACAAGGGGAAGTTAGCACCCAACTAGAACTGAGCAGAGAACAAGTAAATGGAGGACAACCAGAACCAATAGTGTCATATGAGTCCTTGAAGGAGTTGCCAGTCACAATGGTCTCTGTCCCTACAATTTTAGAGTTAACAATATTGGATGATGATGACAATGATGATGTAGACAATTTGAAAGCCCCAGTTATAGATGCGTCCAACCCATATGGAAAAAGAGGTTCACTTCCTTAATAAGTACAACCGAAAGGGACATTTTTAGTAATAAGTACAACTAAGAAGGGTACAACACAACCATAACTGGGGTCACAACCACCCAAAGAAGAGAAGACTCAAGAAGGTGAGGGTGGAGGAAAAAGTGATGATCAGATTTCAAAATACACAACCCCGGAGAAAGAGGAAAATGAAAAGGATAAAGACCAAGAACAACAACTAGGGGGAATTCTAAGTAAGGGAGTAGAAAATGAGAAACATAGTACTATTTCATAAAATTGAGAGACAGTGACCAACCCTCCAGTCATTTCCTTACCTAAGGAGGTGACACCACCACAAGTGTCAAAATAAAATGCACCAAAAGATACTACAACTTCCGAGCAAACAAAATACATGTCCACAGAAGTAGGAGCATGATAGACTAGCCTCCTTTGGAACCAATCAAAGACCATATAATAGGTAAAGAAATGGAATAATCAATTGGTCAAACATCAACAACAGCTAATGGAAAGGCACCTATCTTGGAGCACTTCCATACTCCAAGAAGCATAGGGAATGTGTTGGCATGGGGTGATCAACAAATACCAGAGCCAGTAGATGAGGTCACTGACATTGAATCCATAACTTATGGTAGGAAAATATAGGTATTAGTAAGAAGGAAAAGTAGGAAGAGGAAGCTCACTCTAGACACCGCTATGATCATAACCACTGAAGAACCCCAGTTGGACACTAAGAAGGCTAAGGTGAGTGAACTATTGGGAGTAGGGGTGACCATATCTCATGCCACCATTGACAGAGCTAAGGAGGATGAGAGAGAATTCTATGCCATGAGGAGAGAGCTAGAAAATATCAGACATTAGGATGATTGTTACAAAGATACCACCCAAGTAATGATGATCCTATGGGATGAATTCTTAGGGGAGTATGGTAGATACAATTTGGGTAGGGATATCTTCATGGAAAAGACTGTAAGTTATTAAGAATAAACCATGTTATGTCTTGTTGTACATAAATAAATGTTGGGATGGAGTGAACGAGCACATAAGACCAACACCAAAAGGGTTAAGGAGAAGAAGAGATGGCATAAGGATGCTCATCGAGGATAGTATAGAAAAAATAAAAAAGGCAGTCGAATACTGGATTCAAGCAATTTTTGAACCACATCGAAAGATGCAAGAGAGGTGGGATGAATGTCTTGGGAGCTGGGAGAAAATAAATGAAAAAATGAGAGAAATCCAGTTTCTCAAGTTTGGTTCCCCAAAAACATTCCGAGATAACAATTATATAATGAGACAACATGTGGGTTGGGACCATACATACAAATAATATGTACTCAAAGTGACCACTCTGGCATGAGGTAAATTTAGAAGGTTCATGGAGAGCACATATAGAGCATCAATAGTTTTGGAAGACCTAGTCGCCAAGTTGGACAAGTTTAGACAACACACAAAATAAATGAGTCGAGTGCTTAGTGCACCCATGGATCAACATTGTTTTCTCTATATGCATACATGTGAATATATTTTCTCCAAATGGGCCAATTATGAAAAAGCAAATCCATTGAGTTAGTCACCTGTTGACTGGAGATTGATTGGAAGAGAACATGTGGGGGAGTCCACATTTATTTTTGTTTTCCTTAAAATAGATTTAGTAGTATTTTTATATAGTACATTTTGATAAATGAGGAAATCGACCACGCCTTCATGGTCAATGGTTTTTGTAAGAAATTATGTAATTGATGCTAGGAACTATTTTGCTAAAGTTAATTCAAAAGCTCTGAGAGATCCAAAGACATTTTTCCAAATCTGTGTTTGTAATTTGATCAATCGATTGTTCTACATTTTTCTTAGAAGCTACAAGTATTCAGTAAGATATTAATTATTTTTATCTATATTGAGTAGTTAATAAATATTTGAATGAAATTTAGTGAAATATGATGTTCTTTAATTTGTTTTTGTTAGAGTGAAGTATAGAAATAATTATCACTTATCCTCTTCTCATGTATCTTTGCATGCATGTAATTTTATTTTATTTTCTTAAAGAATATACGGTAATTGATGAATGTTAGTATCAATGATAGAGTGATTCAAATACATGTTTTATTTACATACCATAGTTGAAGGTTATCCTGGGCTTGGATTCCTTAAAATGAATCCATCTTTTTTAGATTAGCATTATTTTTCTTCAATTAAAACAAAAAAGAGATAAACATGAAAAATAAACCAATAGTTTGAGGAACGTATTGGAAATAGACACTTAATCATTAAAGCTCGTCGAAATGGATGTCAATACATCAATCAGGAGAATCACACCATTCCAAATGAAGAAGAGTTTAATTTGTCCTCGTCTTCGGGTGTGATTCCTACTGTTGAGTTAAATGGAATCCATCCCCCTCAACAGAATTGGTGCCAGAAGGAAGGTCTGATGCATGGAAAGTCATCAAAAAAACCCACATAAAGAAGATACTCCCACTACTAGTATATTTCCTCATGCCGAGGAAAGCACTAATATTCACCATGAGATACCTTATGCAATCTCTCAAGAGGATGTTGATGCATTTAAAAGAATCACTAGGGCATACACTCAGTAGATCGAAGCATTACCCTTAGCTCTATTACTTCCTCATAGAAGGAGAATGTTAAAACATCTTGTGTCTACTCTAGATCATAATTTTGTACACATAGTTGAATATTTAGTGGATTTCACCCTGATAGAAATAGAACAACCTCTTGGCTTAATCCCTGACACACCTGTTGTCACCCCACCAACAAGTAATTATTCTGAACCAAAATATTCAGAGTCTAGGGAAGAGGAATCTGATTCATAAATCTTTGACTATGGATCCGACTACATGAAGGAAAACAATGAAAATAACCAGGAAGGAAATAACTAGCCTATAAATAACCAACCTTGGTTGGCTATAAATGCCTTGGCCTTACCCGATCGATTACATAACTTATCTAGGCATCCAACGAATTTTCTTCCTAAATTTAACCCTGAAACTCCTGGGTTCCCAGAGGATCATATCAAGAAATTTATATTGGCAATCAGGTTGATGAATGTACAACATGAAGATGTAGTATGTATATTTTTTCCATATACCTTTAAGAATTCATCCTAGAGCTAGTATTTTAACCTCTCGGTTGGTTCCATAACTAGTTGGAAAAAGTTTCAAAAAGACTTTTTAGACAAATTTGCATAAGAGACCATGATAGGAGCCTTGATGGATGAACTGCTCGCTGCTACTATGGACAAATTTGAACATTGACTCGGGAGATGTGGCCTTTGATTCTTTTTTCACTTTATCACGAAGAAAACCACTCCGGAAAAAATTGTCTCTGGTGGTGATCTCACAAAAGAATAAGAGTTGTCTAGTGATATTTTAGTAGTACAAGCAAGGAGCAAAGACCATGTTCCTTAAAATCACCCAATCATATCGCAAGCCCCTAAAATACATGATAGCTCTGCTCCCCTGGCAAAACCAACTCCTACACTCAACTCTGCCCCTAAATTTGCAACACAAGAAACATAAAAACTAGAATATAATGTGGTAGAGGATTTAAGAAAAATGAAAGAAAACATTAATGTTATGGACTTGTGTAGGATTCCTCAGCATAAAAGTATATTACTGCAAGCATTAAATAAAGGAGACAATCACATAGTAAACCCCCATCAAAACACAAACAAAATAACTCCAGTGGAAACCAAAAAATCAAACGTAAACTCAACATATACAGATATAAAATATATATTGTTCATTCCTCCTTTCTTACTGAAGTTCAAAATTTTCAACAGAAATTTACACAATTGTTTAGTGCACCTTGGGGCATCATCGAATGCCATGCCTTATTTTGTGTGTAAAAAAATGAATACAACCCTTTCCAAGAATGATATACACATTATACAACTGGATAGAACTCATGTCAAGGTCATTGGTGAAATGAAATATGTTATGATTTGAATCACTTCTAACCCAAATATTCACCAAGTGATTGATATTATACTTGTGGATATCCCAAAAGCTTATGGGATATTATTAAGTTGGGACCGGTCACAAAAATTACATGGATATTTCAATATCGACTAGTCTCACCTATGGTTACCATGGAAGGGGCGAGCAAACATGATCATGATTGATAGAGAAAAATACCCCAAACACATTGTCACCGATTTATAATCCCCAAATGAACCTCCTTCAACTGAGTTTCCCATGTTAGGAAACTACTCTTGTGATTCATATTTTGGGAATTTCCCACCTTACATATATGAGATTTTGTTTTCAAAAAAGTCAGATTTGTTACTGCAAGAGAACTTGACATTAACTGAAGAGCACAACAACCCCAACCAATGCTTCCCAATTAATATCTTAGAAAATAAAACTAAAACTCCAAGCATAGAAACCAACAAAAGGGTGCCTAACTTTCCCTCCTGGTAGATGCATTTTTTTATCATACAGGTTGGAGTTTGAGTGTACTAATAATACCTCCAAATATGAGGCTCTGGTACAAGGACTCAAAAAATCCATTGACTTGAATATCAAAGAAATAGTTTTCTTCGGAGACTTAGAGATCATTATCAGATAGGTAAAAAATACCATACATTGCAATTCACCTCATCTAATAAATTACCAACAAGAGATACATAGAGTAATGGATAATTTCCAAGCATTTAACATCATTCTTATTCTGTGATCCAAGAATGTGATTGTTGATTCTCTTTCCACAACAACCTCATGGTTGTCTCCTCTTGAGGATTATGAGGCCTCTAGGTTAAACATAGATCTATTGTTCAATCCATCAGTCCCTGACAACATCACTAATTGTAGAGTATTTGAGGGAGATGAGCAGATCATATCCTTCTTGAATAATGAACATTTGTTTTGGGACTTGGCTATTGATGAACATGAATTTCAAGGAGTGATGGATGAGCATGAAGACATAGGTTGTGACGCTAACAAGGACAACAATATTATAATTCCTAAAGTACACACAATTCATAAGGGAGTAGTCAACCTGGAAAACCTCTTCGATTTGCAAGAGAAATTCAAGAACCCCAAGAATGTAAAAATTGGAAGTTCATGTCTTACTTGCGAAGTCATAAATCTGGGAACAACTGAAAATACTAAGAATATTAACCTTGGAAAATCAATATATATTGAAGAAAATAAATCCCACCTTCAATTGTTTAAATAATATCAAGATGTTTTTGCATGGTCTTATCAAGATCTAAGAACATACGATACAAAGATCATCTAACACATCATTCCTCTTAGGCTAGATGTTTAAACCTTTTCAACATAAACTATGGAAATTTCACCCATCTCTCGAGCCTTTAATGCAGAAAGAACTTAAAAATTTGTTGGATGCTAATATTATCTTCCAAGTAAGACACTATTCCTAGGTAACCAATCTAGTACCGATAAAGAAGAAATTGAGAGAAATTCACTAATGTGTAGACTTTAGAATTTTAAACAAAGTTTCAGAAAAGAATAACTACCTTGTACCCATGATCGAACAACTCCTGCAAACCGTCTCTAGATTTGAGATGTACTCACTTCTTTATGGGTTTTCATGATATAACCAAGATCTAGTCTATGAAGAAGATCAATTGAAAACAAATTTCTGAACTAATGGGGAAATTTTTCTTATAAATGTAGGCCATTAGGGCTTATTACTGTAGGAGACTCATTTTATAGGGCCATGGATGTGGCCTTTAGAGGATTAATAAACAAGTGTGTGGTATTTTATCTTGACGATATCATATTCTACTCTAAGAACATATTATATTATATTTCCCATTTGACTCAGATTTTTGAAAGGTGTAGGAAATACAAGATATTTCTAAATCCAAAGAAGATCATATTTGGTGTAGATGGGGGGAAAATCTTAGGCCACATCATTTGTAAATATGGAATTGATATTGACCTTGAATGCATCAAGGTAATTTCCCATCTCCCTCTTACACATAACAAGAAATCCATGCAATCTTTCTTTGGGAATATTAATTTCGTGAAAAAACCAGTTCCTGATTTTGTAGAAACGATCAAACCATTGCAAAACATTATATGTAAAGATGAAGAATTCAAATGGAATAAAGAATAAATGGATGCCTTTGGAAAAATAAAGGTTTCCATTTCCCAAGCCCTTGTCCTACGCAACCCTTATTTCAACAAGGATTTATTTCTTTATACTTTTGCTTCTGATCAATCTCTAGAAACAGTCTTGAAAAAAAAGGATGATGAAAAAAATGAGGCCCCCATCTCATTTATGAGAACCAACCTGCAAGTGCCAGAGCTCAATTACCCTTCTATATAAAAACAATATTATGTTGTTTACAAAGTAGTGAAACATTTCGTATATTACATCTTGAAGAACCATACTAAAGTTATAGTGCCCCACCCTGCAGTAAGGTCACTTTTCACACAACAGGAAATGGGAGAGAGGAGAGGGAATTGGATGACTGTCATCCAATAATTCAACCTTGACATCAAACCAACTAATACATTTAGAGGCCAAGGCTTGTGCAAATTGGCCACAGACTCCCAAGACCTAGCAGAACTAGAAGATTCAGGATGGGACAATGAACTATCCTTGTGGTGCAGTGAAGTGTTATACATCCCACCGAGTCGGGACTCTTGGTACTCAGATTTATCTTAATTTATTCATCATGGTACATTCCTTGAACATTTGAAGCCTAAGAAAAGGAGAACTCTTAGACTAAATTTTTCCCAATATCACCTCATTAACTCTATGCCATTCTGTATGAACTATAATGGATTATTACTTAGATGCCTTGAGAAAGAAGATGCAGAAAAAGTATTGTGGGATCTTCATGATGGTCCAACAGGTGGAAATTTTACGAGTGAAACCACTGCCCATAAAATTCTAAGGGTGGGATACTATTGGCCAATATTTTTTAGGGACATAAATTCACATGTCATAAGGTGCAAATCCTGCAAGCTAAGTGTTGGGAAAGAGAAAAAAGCTTCCATTCCATTGCAACCAATAACAATCTCAAGACCTTTTGAATAATGGGGAATAGATGTCATAAGGGAAATCAATCCAAACTCATCTAAAAAATACAAATTCATTTTGACTGCAACTGATTATTTCACATGATGGTCAGAAGCTATTTCCTTTACCTGTATCAATGAAAAGGAGGTGATCCAATTCTTGGAGCAACACTTAATTACTAGGTTTGGGGTACTATTTGTTCTCATTTTTTATAGTGTTGCCTATTTCTCTTCTACTCTTTTGAGTAAAATTTCTCTACATAAATGGCTTATGTTGAGGTATTATGCTGACTACTACCCACAGGGGAATGGTGTCACAAAATCAACAAACAAAAATTGGGTCAATATCTTTAAAAAGACAGTTGTAGAAAATCATAAGAACTGGCACAATACTTTTCATAATGCTCTTTGGGATGATAGGTTAACCCCTAAAGAAGCTTTAGGAAATTATTTGTAATTTCTGGTTTACAAACAAGAAGCCATTCTTCCAACCAACTTGTATCTTCCATCTCTACAACTCTCTCAAGCCTCTAGGGGTCAACCACTTTCAATCATGCATCAATGTATTGACACACTCCTTGTGGTAGAGGAATAAATAGAAATGGATAGAAATAAATTTGCATCTCATCAACATTTGGTTAAAGGTGGTTTGACAAGCACAAAGTTGTAGACAAAAATTCTAATGTGGGAGATTTGGTTTTGAAATGGGATAAAGTAAATGAGCCAAAAGGGAAACATTTTAAATTTCAAAGCCTATGAATTAGCCCTTACCAAGTTGTTTAAAAAATTGGGGTAGGAACATACTAATTGCAAAACCCGAGGGGTGAACTAGATTCTCTCCCTATAAATGGCCCAACCCTAAAAATATTATTTTCTTAGCTACTCAACACAAACAACCTTGTACCATAGTTTTCTTTGTTTGTTTTTCTCACCTTCAGTTTGTTTTATTTTGATTTGTTTTGGTTTGATTTAGGTCTTGGTTTGTTAGTTTTTTCTCTTTGTTACTGGTCAACATTTCTTGATAAGTGTTAAAAATAATATTAAGTCTCAAGACACGTGGTGAGGCACGGTCGGAAAACTACTCCTATCTGAAACCTTGACCATATAAAAGAAAAAAAGGGGCTTTCTTTCAGTAAAATATTTAAATGTAGAAATTATTTAAATTTCTATATTCATATCAACTAAGGAATGAACAATTCGTCTGTCTTGTGCTTTGGAAATGTTGAGGGGAATAATGGAAATGAAGGAGAGTATGGACTACGTCTACAGGAAGAGATGGAAATGATTTCACCTCTCTTGGTGATAATTTTGTAATAAAATCCTAAGTATCGGTTTCCTTTCTCTTAAAAGAAATAAATATCCTCCTCTCTGAATTATTCTTGGTGTTACACTTGTCCTGCCTGAAAGTATCTAGTAATGGTACATATTGTAGTAAAACGTCATAATAAAGAAAGACTTAAAAGAAGGCATATTTCAAATAAATAATGATGAAGAGAAGGGAGGGTATGCATATGCCTCCATGAGGGCTATGGACACTCATTGGCAATGGAGTAAGGTTTGTGATATCGGGGTGACTCCACCGGGGATATGGACACTCCTTGGAAGCAGAGTGACACCATGAGAAGGTTCCAAGTACTTGGAAGTTAGACGTATAATTCTCTCCTATCAGCAGTGGTTTCCTGCATAGATATTGCATGTTAGAACATGGAACATGAGCTCATGGTAAAGAGGCTTGAAATAAGACAAATCCCCACTGTCAGAAAAATTAGGATGTTCCTCAGATCATATGCATACAAATTTATAAATAATCTTTGAATTGTTATCTTGAATTGAAGTTTCCTCCTGAAATTGTTGTATCATCACGAATAAGGTAAGGATAAGAGATTGTGGTTCTCACAGTGAATCTCCATTTGTTGAGACCTCAACACACCCTTTGAAATACCAAGTATTTCAATGGGTACCACTTTACTTTCCTTTTCATCTTGGATTTTGATTTAGCTTGCTTACAATTTGTGTTAGACTTTCCTTTGATGGTTTTGCTCAGTCAGTTGTGTTCCAATCCTAAAATAAATAATTATGTGAAATAGGAGAATGCATATGGTTCCATTTTGAAGGAAAAAAGGGGTTCGAGACTTATATATTTTGCAGAAAAGAATAAAAACCATTAAAAAACCATGTCTTTCCCGACTCCCGATAGAAAACCCTACTGATCGTCTATAATGCATCAGATGTCAACCACCTTAGTGTGAAAAATTAGAGACACTCGAACGATCTCGTTGATCACCGATGTGCATCGGTCATTGGCCACCAATCGATGTCGATGAACGAACTAAATGAACCATATATAACCATCCAATGTGAGCATCTGATCAATCCTGACCATTGATAGATAAAGACAAGGTCCACCCAATTCTGGTTATATGAGTATCCGCGTCATCTGGTAGATATCAACCTCGTACTTCCACATCACCTGCCACATGGATTTTAGTACCGCTATGTCATCTGCCACATCACCTCGGTAACCTCATACTACCTCGTCAACTTGGCCATGTCAGATTTGACACATCATCCACCACGTCATGTTGTACAATTCTCTTCGAGTTTATAGAGCTTTGGGGAATTCATTGACAGATTTGGAAACACAAACATTGATGAGAATGCACCGACGATAATGAATTTCATCGGTTTTCTGAAAAATATGTTTCCAACTGTGAGAAAATGACAAGACAGGTCTCCTTGTTGATAGTTGATGCTTCATCTGCATCGACCTTTCACATCCCAAAAGGGGGCCTTTCCACACATGAAGGATATTGTTGATGGCCAAGAAATTTGGAGGTGATTTTGAAACTGAGTTGTTCATTATGTGCCTTATTTTAATCGTGGTCGTCGAAATCTTAAACACAGGATCAACCGCTCATAGGGTTTTAACTAAAAAGTTGCACCCACACCCAATTTTATCACCACACATTTTCCAATTAGATCACTCCATTATGGACCTAGCACTCCCATTTGAAATTTTAGGTGAAAACTCACGCCCCACCGTATGAACACACTCCTTTGATACGTCACTATTCTAAAAAGATATTGCATGTCAATGAGAAAGAAGGTTTTGTAATACAAAATACCGTCAGGATCGATGATAGACAGTAAAACGAGATTTAGCTCAAATGGACAATGACTTCAAAACCTTGAACCTTGATGAAAAGAACCATTTCATGCCAAATTACTACCTTTTGAAAGTGTCGATAAACTGAGAAATGATCTTTTCCTGTCGTCGTTTAATGTAATCCATTAATGTCGAGCGTGACACATAGGTGGGTTGTAACACCCTTGTTTCCTCAAGTATGTAATGAATTATAATTAGTGATTTTCCATGCCATGGAATATGGACAATGTAATTACATTATCGTTTGAATAAGAATGCCAACCAACTGACTGTGGGTAAATTCTTAAAAGTATTGGCCATGATACCACTAGAGGAAAGAGTGTGGAAACTTAGAGAGGGGATAATCATGCTAAAGATGACCCAAACCTCCTTGTTGATAATATTTGATATTCAAATTATTCTCCTCAGCTCTGATTTCAAGGAAAATCAATTACTGGAGGAGGTTGGTGGTTGAAAACCCAACCACCCCAATGAATGAAAGTATGGAAGGTTGGTTGGGACAGTATAAAACTATCAGTCAAAGTTACCACGGAGTACCATTTCTATAGATCAGATTGACCTGGATTTCTTATGACAGAAGGAAGGGGATAGGTTGAGAAACTTCTCGAGGGGTTACATGTAGGAGAGGCATGAATGGAAAATCATAGAATAGATGGATGCATGCAAGGAAAAACACATAAGGGTACACCTGAGGAAAAGAGATGTTGTTGCAAGAAAATGAATGAATGAGCATAGAACTCCCTCGTGGTATCATGGCTTGGCACAAGGGTGGCCAGAGTGATAAGAGTGAATGCATCTGAGCTTATGGTTGGGTGGAAAGGAGAACACCCATAGTCAATTGGAAGGATACAACTTGTAAACAGATAAGTATCCTATGCATTTGTAAATCTGAATAATATGAAAGGTTGGTGTATGTAATTGTATACATGGAAATGAAAGATTGTAGACTGGTTTTCCATTGCATGTTTGTGTACTTAAATGATGATGGAACTGTTTGAATGATTGTATCTTCGGAATTCTTCATGGATGGATAGGTTTGTGTGTTGGGGACCCAAGAAGTCCAATAAACCCTGTAACCTTTCCTTCTCTTGAACACAAAATGTTTACGAGGAATTGATCCCTCGAATGAAATATACATAGCAGGTTTAGCGCGATCTGCGGATGGATTCGAGAGAGAGTTGTTGAGTGATAAAACATGAGGCCATTTTTGTAAACCTTTGTAATTCCTTGCGTAAATACAACAATTTACAATAGTCGTTGGATCAGTGGTGGGTTGAACACCAACGATAGATCATATAAGAGGAATGGGAGTCAGGGAACAAGGTTCTATCCCTTGGTTCCACACCTCTAGCTATAACCAGCCTAAGGTATTTAGTGGGTAGGGTTCCCATGTGGGGGTTCCATTTCCCTTGTGTGTGTGTGTGTGTGTGTGTGTGTGTGTGTGTGTGTGTGTGTGTGTGTGTGTGTGTGTGTGCGTGTGTGTGTGTGTGTGTGTGAGAGAGAGAGAGAGAGAGAGAGAGAGAGAGAGAGGAAGGCAATGTTATGTGTGACGTGGAGCCTACTACACGAGTATGGACCCAGTTGGACACGAGGACATTGGTTAGCGCCATGCAATCTCAGTCATTAGATCTGCGTGCCGAGTGATATTGGTCGTCGAGTTTCATAACTAAGCTCGAGAGGGAGTTTCACAACCCAAGGCACTGGAGCCCACAATATTTCTAAGTGTAAATCGATTTGGAAGTCAAGATATGTCGATGTCCAAGGACCAGGGTTCCAACCCCTGGTTCCATACCTCATTACACAAGCATGAGGGAGAGAGAGAGAGATGTGATGTCATGTGTGACGTGTTGCTCCATCCTGGTGGATAGGAGGTCAAGGGATTGACACTTGGCAATGTTTGATTCTCTAGTAGATAAAGTGCAAGGCCAAACTAAGAGTGGAGGCTTCATATTTAACCCCCTAAATCCTCATCAGTATAAGTATCTTGAAGTTGAGAGATCTTATCCATAGATATCTATTTTTGAGAGGTCAATCAAACCCCAGACCTCGATATTTTTAGTGTACAGGGGACTAGTAAAGTGTCGAGGTCATGACGTCTGCAATCATTTAGTAGCAACACATGTCCTACTTATATCCCACATGATGGATAGATCTCCATCATCAATCTATTATGTAAATCTCAGGAGGGGAGTTGAATTTGAAGTCATGGAGATGACACTTGTCATATTCTAAGTCATGGAGGGAATAATCATGGGTCCACATAGGGCCAAGACCATTTGACGGGCCCCTTAGATATTAATTGTCAGATCTACCTGTGAAGGATCTCATTCGTAGATATTTTTATAAGGTTCGGGAGCCCTTTACATCAGCTTGATGTATCTCAACTTCGGACCCTCGGATGATTTCTAGTTCCCAATGTCAAAAGACTCTCCAAATTTTGAGGTTCACAGTGATGAGGATTGTCGATCTATCAATTGACGATCAAATCTCCATTGTTCGATAATTTAGGCTGCTACAATGGTAGGAAAGCCCTGACAGTGACGTGTCATTCTATGAATGGACCACGCGTCATGATGTGGGAGGGCCACGTATCACACATTGGTGGTGCCATGTGTCACATCGGTTTGGTATATTTGGACGAAGGTCTAGGTGGAAAATGAGTGCCACGTGTCGAGTGGTACGAGTTCCATGTGTCATGCTAGGTGGCATGAATAGATAGGGCCAAGTGCCTCAAGATGCCAACTATATCTCGGATCTCATACCATCAAGATATTTTTGGAAATATACCTTATGAAAATGGTCGATAGTTGATGCCTGAAATATTTGAGATGACATAATTCAATGAGTAGGCAGTAGAAAAGTGTCAATGTTTTGTTGGGAGAACCTTGGCCTCTACAATGATGTGTATACCATGTCATTCCATGTGGGAGGTCAACATGTCACATGATGATCATGCCACATGTCAAGTGATTTCAACATTTTTTGGGTAGAGCTCAGTGGGGGAAATGTGTGCCACGTGTCATGAGGTGACGGTGGCCATGTGTCATGCCATGGTTAAGGCAGGTGGCATGATAGGAAAGGGTCACATGTGTGATATTCCATCTCATCTTTGTGCCCAATAATCACGTGTCACAGTGTGACTAAGGATAGGTGGCACCATATGATGGGGAAACATACCCCAGGTGCCAATTCATCCCGGATCAAGCCTTTTGGGCTATACAAATAGTGAAAAGTGTCGATGTCCCTAGACCCTGAGATCCAAGATTCTGAGGTCTCGTGGTCCAGTGAATAGGTGTCATTATCTAGTGAGAGTGGATCTTGGGAGGATTTGGAGCTTCACGTTCAACACAGAATAGGCCAAAGTCCAATGTGTTGAAGGTCCGGTGTTCAGGTGGTAGGCGCCACACTGACACACATTCAACAACCACACCCTTCAACAAGACATGTCAGTTCCACATCGTATGGGCATGATGATGACGTGGAGCCACGTGGCATCACAGAGGCATTTGTCCAATAAATCCCTAAAAAAATTTAAAATACCATAACTTTTGATCTAGAGCTCTGTTTTGAGAAAACTTACAGTCATTGGAAATATTTCGGTGAACAGAATATGATGGTGTCTTTTTTAAAATAATTTGAGGAGGTTTAGGAAAATAAAAAATGTAATACCCCATCCCTTAAAAGGGTACTTAGAGGGTTGGGTGTCTTACATGGGTGCATTTAATTTTGAAAGACTTTCATGATCCCACTATACCTTGTGGTTTAACTGCTAGATTTGATTGATAAAGAGTTAGAATATATGAGCTTGAACTTTTCTTTTTTTAGGAATTATTATCATCGAGTTTTCAAGAAACCTTGTGCAACAAAGAATGTCTCGATACTAGATGTTGTGCACATTAAAACTATGTTATTTCCAAATTCATAGTTTTGTGACCATAATTGGTAAGTGCTAAGGTTAATTTCTCGTTTATTTTCCAGGTATGCATTTCAATTGAACAATTTTTTTGTTTCTCAAACAATTTAATGAATTATAAGCTAATTGGAAATCCCTGAAAACACCTAAGGGAAAGGATGTTCTGGTAGGCGAAGCATCAAACCCTATCATTATTGAAGGAACAAAGAAGATGCCCAAGGTGGAGCATGTAATTCGAATTGGATAGAAGAAATTTTTCATCCAACCACCATTATATAAAGACACAGATATGAGCATTGGGTCTAAGGTACTATCACCTCCCAGGAAGGATCTATTCAATAAAATTAAACATTTAGATTTCCCATAATTCACAATACGCGGTAGTCCAGAAACCAGGGCCTTGAATGACCAAGTGTTCCCAAACATAGAATTCTCCTTGTTGTACATGGTGGCCACTAGGTTTGTTGTCTTACCTTGTGTAGAGGCCCTAGAATGGATTATCATCCACACAAACATTGTCGAATGCTTGGTCAATGATGAACAAGAACAACATGTATTGTTTTCCTTACTGGAAGAAGTGGATAAATATTATAAGCTCAGGGAACCAAAAGTCAGGCTAAACACTAATTTTGTAGTAAATTTTTATGAAAGGCATGATACCAACAAATTGTTAGCATCTTGGTGGAAGGGAGAAAGGAAATTCATAATATGAATTGCAGGATGGCATGGAAGAACAAACCTCAGGGAACCCTACATGTACTTGATGGCATTAATTTGCAGATTATATGGGGAAAATGATTTTTCTATATTATCGAAAGCATGGATGCCTTTTGCATATACTATGGAAATATCAAGAAGCATTTTTAACGAGGGCATTATTATAACCAAACAACTGAGCATCAAAATAGAATAATCCCAAAACCCTCAGCTCGGGGGTGTGCCTTCCTTTTATATGGCTTCTTATTTATTAGATGTAGTGTGCACAATAAACATTTTCTCAAAAATGGGTCTAAGTTGGCATGTATACAAGAAACTTGTGCACTTATACTTTAGCATTATGTGGGAGAACAGGTACAAGAAAACGTATTCCATGATATGTTATTTATTCCTAGCTAAGTTTTACTTTATTATATTGCGACAAGAGTGTCCAAGACTCTCAAAGGAATCCAAAAAGGTAATCTCTTTAATTGGGAATTGGTATTTGGAAGAGAAATGCACCTATTTCAGAATCTTTGGAGCCACGAGAGCCCCACATATTTTGCTGGCTTATGTTCCAAACCGACTGGCCTTCAGAGAATTTTGTTATTAAACACTATCCTACAAGGTTTCAATGCCTCACTGGTCAAGACAAGAAATGAGCTTTCATCCCTTATGGGTTTCAATTAGGGTACTATTTTTTCAAGGACACTAGACAAGAAAAACAATAAATCTTGATTCACTTAGAACATAGGTTCCCAACTGGTAGGTATCGAAAACATGACCCAAAATAATTAGTGTCGAAACATGCAAGACAAGTAGTAATTAATGGCCCTATGCTCATGATAAATTCAAGGATGAGGTTTTCATTGAAAATGCTCAAACATGGGATGAAGTACTCCAAAGGAAATCCCAACATGATCTGACCATGTTTAGAGCCATGTCTATGGACGAATAGGTGGAACTCATTAATAAAATTAGAGAGAAAACTATACGAGAACATGCAGTCGAAAGGGAAAGAGAAATTTAGGAGGCTAGAATAATTGAGGGGGAAATGAGAGTTGAATAGGAAAGACTCAAGGTAGAGTTTGAAAGAGTATCACAGGAAGTTGAACATAATAGGGAAAATGAGGAGAAAGAGAAGCAAAGAGAAGCTGAAGAATAATTAAAGAGGAGAGAAGTTGAACAAACCCTCCAAGGGGAAGTTAGCACCCAACCAAAATTGAGAACAAAACAAGTACAAGGAGGACAACTAGAACCAATAGTGTCATATGAGGCCTTGAAGGAGGTGCTATTCATAGTGTTATATGTCCCTACAATTGTAGACTTAACAATGTTGGATGATAAGGATAATAATGATGTCAACACTTTGAAAGCCCTAATTATATATGATTCCAACCCAGATGGAAAAGGAATTTCACTTCCTGAAGAGACACAACTGGAAGGGACATTTATAGCAACAAGTATAAATGGGAAGGCCACAACACAATTAGAACCGTGGTCACAACCACCCAAAGAAGAGAATACTCAAGAAGGTGAGTTTGGAGGTGAAAGTGGGGATCAGATTTCAAAAGACACAACCTCTTAGAAAGAGGAAAATGAAAAGGATAAATACCAAGAACAATAGTTATGAGGAATTGTGAGTAAGGGAGAAAAAAATGAGAAAAATAGTACTACTTCAGCAAATGGAGAGACGACGATCGAACCTCCAACCACTTCCTTACCTAAGGAGGTGACACCACCATAAGTATAAAAAAAAAATGCATCATAAGATACTATAGCTCTCGAGCAAACAAAATATGCATCCATAGAAGCAGGAGTAGGATAGACTGGTAGAACAAACCCGACTCCTTCAAAACCAAGCAGAGAATAGATAATATGTAAATAAATGGAAGAACTGATTGGTCAAACATCAATGGGAGATAAGGACAAGGCACCTATCCTGGAATACTTCCATACTCCAAGAAGCATAGGGAATGTGCTCGCATGGGGTGATAGACAAATGTCAGATCTAGTAGATGAGGTTGTTCACATTGAAGCCATATCCTATGAAAGGAAAATACATGTATTAGTAATAAGGAAAAGTAGGAAGATGAATATCACTCTGGACTATGCTATGATCATAACCACTGAATAAACTTTGTTGGATTCTAAGAAGGATAAGTTGAGTGAATTGTTGGGAGTAGGGGTGTCTATATCTCATGCCACCATCGATAGAGTTAAGGAGGATGAGAGGGAAGCCAATGCCATGAGGAGAGAGCTAGAAAATCTCAGACATCGGGATGAATATTACAAAGATACCACACGAGCGTTGTTGATATTAGGGATGAATTCTTAGGGGAGTATGGTAGATACAAGTTGGGTAGGGATATCTTCATAGAAAAGACTATATGCTATCAAGAAGAAACCTGGTTATATCTTGTTGTACATAATAAATTTTGGGATGGAGTGAATGAGCACATATGACCTTAGCCTAAATTGAATACATAAGAGAAATATAAAAGGGTCGAGGAGTAGAAGAGCATGGCATAAGGATTCTCACAGAGGAAAGTATGGAAAAAATACAAAAGGCAGCCAAATACTGGGTTCAAGTGGTTGTTGAACCACAACGAAAGATGCAAGAGAGGTGGGATGAATGTCTTAGGAGATGGGAGAAAATAAATGAAAAAATGAGAGAAATCGAGTTTCTTGAGATTGATTCCCCATAAAATTTTGTAGATATTAATTATATAATGAGATAGCATGTGAACCAATACCATAAATATGAATCAAATGTCCTCAAAATGACCACTCTGGCATGAGGTAAAGTTAGAAGGTTCATGGAGAGCACAATTAGAGCATCAGTAGTTCTGGAACATGTAGTCGACAAGCTGAATAAGTTTAGACAATGCACATGAGAAATGACGAGAGTGATTAGTGCACCCATGGACCAACATTGTTTCCCCTATATGCATACGCGTGGAGATGTTTTCTCCAAACGGGTCGATTATGAAAAAGAAAATCCATTAAGTTAGTCACATGTTGATTGAAGATTCACTGGAAGAGAACATGTGGAGGATTCCAATTTTTTTTTTTTTTTCTTAAAATAGATTCAACACTATTTTTAGATAGTTCATTTCATAGATAAGGAAATCAACCATGCATTCCTATTCAATGGTTTTTGTAAAAAATAAAATTAATTGATGCTCGGAATTATTTTGCTAAATTTAATTCAGAAGCTCCAAGAGAGCCAGAGACGTTTTTATCAAACCTATGTTGTAATCTGATTGGTGGATTGTTCTGTATTTTGCTTAGAAGCTACAGACATTTAGTAAGATATTAATTATTTTAAGCTATATTGAGTACTTATGAAAACTTTAAATGAAATTTGGTGAAATCCAATGTTCTTTAATTTGTTTTAATAAAGTGAAGCACATAGTTAATTCCCACTTAGCTTCTTCTCATCTATCTTTGCATGCATGTGATTTATATTTTGTTTCTTAAAGAATATTTGGTAATTGATGGATGTTAGTATTGATTATAGAGTGATTCAATTACTTTTGGTGTTTACATACTGCAACCAAAGGTTATCCTGGGCTAGAATTTATTAAAACAAATCTGTCTTTTTTAGATTAGTCTCATTTTTCTTGCATTAAAACAAAAAAGAGATAAACACGAAAAAGAGACCAAAAGTTTGAGGGACATATTGGAAATATATACTTAATAATCAAAGACCATTGAAAAGGTTGTCGGGCCATTAATCTGTAGAATCACACCATTCCAAACGAAGAAGAGTCTAATTGGGCCCCGTCTTTGGGTGTATTCCTACTTTTGAGTTAAAGGGAATCCAACCCCCTCAACTTGAGTTTAAAAAATTTCATGTACAATTTGGTTCCTGTAACCTTAGTTATGTGGGCCTCATTCATAGTGAGAAACTATATTTTGGTGTTGTAGTTTACCTTTATTTCAAGTTCAACCTCTTGACTCCATTGTGCTTAGGCTCAGTGGTTTTAGTAGCCTTCAAAAATTGTGGATCTTGCGGTGCCTTGGTTGTGTTGTTTAGTTTGTAGAATAGTGGGGTTTTGCCACTATTACATGTGTACCTTGGGAGGAAATTGGCTCTTGCTTTGTTTCCCTACCAATGTTTCCTTTGATCACATAAAGAGTCTATTCAATGTAATAAGATTTATATTTTTGTGACACCTCAAAGTTCCATGAACATGAGCATCAATGCACCTCCCAATTTGCCTCAATAATGAGTACACGGGTTCAACAAAAACAAAAAATTGCCTCCTTGGAAGTTGAATGTAGTATGCTAAGAAACAAGATTGTAAATTTGGACAAAGGATCTCAGTTAGGGGCCTCTAATCAAATGATGTCAATAATTTTTTCTCAATGGGACTTTCAGGAAGAAGACACAATCCACTATCTAATAGAGGATATGGAGCTTGGGAATCGTGTCTCTATTCCAACCAATGTAGGACTAGAAAAATCTCTCAGCTACCATGTCTTTTGCTAATCTTTTATGTTCTTTAAAGTTATCAGAAAATTAGGTGTTTTTTATTTTTTATTTCCAGAATATAGTACTGTAAGAAATACAGGGATGTTTTGTCTAAAGATATTTGTAAGATATGCTTTTTGCATATAAGGAGATATCTATTTTTCTTAGAAAAATTGAACAAAGTAATATATACTTTTTTCATTTAGCTTAGTTGTAGCTTTTATATAATACAAATTTTCTTGGTTTTGATTTTTAAAATCATATTATTATTTGTCTTGTGTATGCATATAGGAGATTATTGTGTCAATGCCTTCTTGGTTTTTTTATTCTTGTGAAGTAGTTGAGATACTATCTCTAACTATCTCTATTAGTGTACTTAGTATTTAGTTCTTAGGATCTTGTTGAGCATATCTCTCCTAGTTTCTTGAGGTAGTTCTCTTGATGTAAATATATATAAATTTATGTTTGCTTAATGAAAAGGTAGTAAGAGATTTGATTTCATACTTCTTGTGTTGAACTCTACTCATTAGTGGATTTATTCCACATCATTTGCATTATAGCATTTTGATCCTTGGGCATCCACTCATTTCTCTCATTTTGGCCTTCCAATCTAGTTTTAGGTTTAGGTATTGGATTTAGTTTATAGGTTGTTATATTTGAGATCTGAATCATACCACCATAGTGGCATGTAGACTTACTCTCTAATGCTCAAATTGACACAACATATTGGTGGCTTCTCCTCCATAAGTTCACAACCAACTTCTCTCTCTCTTCTATGTATATCTTCAGATTATTACATTGGGTTCTCACATAGGTGGATAAGACCATTATTTTGACTCAGGCCTCCTTCCGCATCATGGTGTGGTTTCTAATGATTACTCAATCAACTCAACAATATTAACCCTTGATTTGATCCATCCCTGGATTTTAACTTCCCATAACACAATTTTCATTGTACAACATTTTTTTTTGTGTAGGAACCATTACAAATTTGTTTTTTGTGTTGGATTTGAAGTTGAACCCACATAGATTTTCTCTCACAAGATCCCATGGAAGTGTGGATTTGGCCTCTACAACTATTGACTTTGGATTTGTATGAATTGGCCCTCCTCTTTTGTTGCTAACATTGTTGTACTATTTATGAGCTTCTTCCCCTTTTGTGTAGCCACAAATCCCTCTTCATGCAATCATTGGACAACCTTGTATGTTTCTTTGTAAATTGTTGACATCAGCTTGTGTGCATGTTTACAATAACTATTGCAGTCTACTTTGGATTTGAGTACACTACATTTCCTTCTTTAGCCTCTTTGACTGGCATCCATTCACAAAAATTTCATGGGCTCCTTATTGGTTCGATCTCATCTCTGATATCCTAAAATTTGAGGGCTCCAATTTTTGTTTTTGAGTGGTGAATTTGAAGGTGATGTTGGTAGTGGTAAAGAACATTGATCCAATGGTGTTTAGATATTTGTTGTTTCTTCCTAATAGAGGGAATCATCCTATTCAAGCTTGTCAATATTTCACTTTGATTTTCTATGAGTAGTTAATTTTGGAATCACATGCTTAATGATCGCTTATGTTCATTAGTATATTCAAGACTTCAATATATTTATTGAAGTGGGAAAGTATTGAGAAAGGAAAATTGACATATCATTGCCTTGGAGGATTAAGCCATTGGATGACACGTAGCCACTATGACATTGGTAAATTTTAAAATTAGATTTTATGTGTATTTTACAATTTAAACATTAAAAAAAAATCAATCCCTTACTTATATGAAAAAAAATCTCATGAAAATTGTGCCTTGTGTTTGCCTCAAAAGGAGAGAGTATTTTTCTTCTAATGTTCTCTCAAAGTATTGATTTTAAAGAGATATCATGTAAAAAAAAATTGCAATTGAGGCAATGCCCAAATGTATTAACTTTCTCTTGTGAAATCCCTTTATCCATTATTTTAAAAAGAATAGTAATATGAAAGGGAGATCTATATTTATTAATGGGAAGTTTATTTCTCTAAAATTTCACCCTACATCAAACACGATGATCACAAGAAACCATCACAACATTTTTCCTTGTTTAAAGGGTAGAGGAACTTGCCAACATCACTACCTCATTAATCAATAAGGTTAATGATATTTTCGTTAGCAAGCCATAACCTTGGCACACAAAATACGAGCTTCCCATTTACAATGGACCCCATAATCCATAAGTGCTTGACAGTTGAATTCTTGACATGGACACTTGGTTCAACTATAATCTAATTCCTGAAGATGAGAAGGTTTCATTTGCAAGATAAAGTTCATAGGGCTTGCCAATAATATTTTGGTTGCAGAACATGCGGTGAAGCAAAACCCAATCACCACTTAGAATGAGCTTGTGGAATCCCTTAGCCTCTCCTTCTAACCTTACAACTACTTGAATCAAGATATGAACATCAAGTGTATTCACCTATGTCAAGGATTCAACATGCCCATGCAAGAGTACATCCACCAGTTCAATCAATTATGAATTCTTCTCAGCACTACTGATATAACTAATAATCTTGTCCTCAAGTTTAAAAGTGGATTGCAAGAACATTTGTATCAGGAGTTGAAGTATGTGGAAATCACCACCCTTGATGCCATGTACAATCAAGCATATTTGGATGAAGATAATTTTTTAGAATAACATAGAGTTCAACAACATTCATCCTCCTCCAATCTTTCCAAGTTTGCACCTTCAAATCCTACTCCTTTGGAAACTATAGGGTAATCATCCTTTTCACAATATTTTTCTTCTTCTCCTCCTCATTTTGCTATTTTTTTTTTTTCAGTATTGCCAGAAATAAGGACATGATAAGTCTAAATGTTTCAAATTGAAGAAGAAAATTTTTATTGTATAGTCTCCTAACGAGGAAGATGATGATGCTCCAATTAAGGTATTTGGGGAAGACATGACTTATGAACAGTTAAGGGGACTCAATAAATTTTCCTTTCTACATTGTTCCACGCCCCTGAAATACCAAGATAGTATTTCCATCACATGTGCACATATTTCCCATGTTTTCTTCATTGCTTGTATATTTGACAATTTCTCACAAGGGCATTCGATTGTCAAATCCATCATCAATAAACTCAACTTTATAGTTGAACCTCATCCTCATCCTTATTCACTTGGACAGAAGGATCATAGTTCCTCTTTTCATATCATGCATACATGCACTATCTCATTTGATTTTGTCCCTAAATTTGTGGACAAAGTCACTTGTGATGTGACCGATATGGATCATCATTGTCTATTTATTGGTTGAACTTATCACTATGATCGAAAGGCCCAATACAATTCATTAATCAAAACTTACCTACTACATAAAGATAACATCAATTATTTGATTCCCAGTACATTGCAACTACCACATCAAGTTGACCCCACAGTTAAAAAACATTCTTTAACTTTTCTTCGATAGCCCTTTCCACAACATCATTTTGTTCTAGATTTGTAGTCCTAGGTTCATTCAACGGTATGAAAGGACTTTTTTACACCTCCTTCAACATTTTCTTTTATTTCATTGGCCCCAATTGCTTCAAGACACCCCCTTGAGAGGAAAATCTAAAAATTTGAGTCTCTCACATGTTACAAATTTATATCCTCACTTGGAAGTTCACATTTGGTGGCCTCTTCTCACTGGTTCACAATCCAATTCGATATTGTTCATCACATGAAGCTTCCCTTTAGGTTCACAATGTTTTATGTCATGATCTTCCAAATCAGCTGAACATCCACGATGTCATCAAAACATATCATGAATCAAAATTGGACACAAAGATCCTAATTAATCATCCTACCAACATTATTCCATATTTTTATCTTCCTCTCATTGCATATCAAGCTTATTGGGTTTCTCACCACCAGATGTAACAACATTTTCCCTCTCTCTTGAAATGATTGGAGTCCAATGCTTCTATTGTTGGGAGGAATGATAGGGATTATTTAGTGCTTCACATATTATGGGGATTTTTAGTAATCGATATCATATTATTGTTTTTCTTGTGTGTGCACATAGAAGATTATTGTGTCAGTGACTTCTTGATTTCCTATTCTTATGGAGTATTTTAGATCTTATCTCTATCTATCTCTATTATTGTTCTTAGTTTCTAGTTCTTAGGAATCTTGTTAAGCATTTCTCTCCTACTTTGATGAGGTATTTCTCTTGATGTAAAGCTATAGAAGCTTTTATTTTCTTAATGAAAAGGTAGTCAGATATTTGATTTTGCACTTCTTTTGTACAAGTTTGCTCATAAGTGGAATTATTCCACATCAACAGGACATCACAACTAATCAAAAGACATGTGTTCCAAAATGCCAAAAATATCTATATATCCAAAATATATTATTCATTGTCCAAAAATAGATATTATTCATTCAATATGTACCAAAGTCCATTTAAAACAAGTGCAATACATCAATGTGGTGGATGAGATTAGTAGTACTAGAACAAGAGAAGGATATGGATAGGAAGAAGGTTGTGATGCATGTCTTTGAAGGTGATCACCATCATCACACTATGATGGATAATAGGAGTAGTCATGACAATCTGATATCACACATTAAGAGATGCCAACATTCAATTTCATTTCCCTCTTTATCACTCCCAATGTCATTAAGGGATGGGACCCCATACGTGTATGCCAAATTATTCAATGTTTTGTAGTAATAAGGTCAAACTAATTTTTTTTTAAGAAGAGGGGTATCATAGCTTGGTAGGAATCACAACACTTTGTGATTAGATTACATTTCCCCCCAAAATGGTTCAACACATGGAAACTTCATAGGGAGGGTTGGTAACAATAGGATAGAACTTAGACTCATGGTTTCATAGATCAATATCTCTGAGTAGTTGGAAAAAAAGATGAATCATAAGTAAGTTGATAAAATGATATCGGAATAACCTAGTAGTGTATCATGGGGAAAAGAGAGATGCCCATGTGTCTGTATGATAAGGCCAATTTAACATTAAAGTGAATGGATAATGGAAAAGAAAAGATGATATGGGACACATACTCCATAATCTTTCTACAATGGGAGGAACCCCCTTATGCATGATTTTTTTTTTTTATGTTGAATGAGACTTGTAAAGACAAAATATAAGCATTGATGAATCTATTCACCTATAGCATCATCATCAAGTCCAACTAGTAAAATTGGCAACCGAATATGAGAGGAAACTACCAAGCCCTCATTCATTGATTTAACTTGTGTCTAGTTAGAAGGGAAGAGGCCCAAAACTTAAAACAACAACAAATCATTAGGATAAAATAAATAAATAAACAACAACAAAAAAAATCAACTTCAAATAAATGCATGAAAAACTAAAGCAAATAAAACAATAAGAACAACAAATTAAAGGGACTGAAAATCATAACCTAAAGAAAAAATTAAAAATTATGTGAAAATAAAATGAAAAGCGGACCTACCTACTAACTTTATTTAATTTCCTTTTAGTTTAGGGACCATGCAATATTCAGTCAGGATTAGCATAATGCTTCATATCGGACCCATTAGTAGTGTAGGAAAACTGACTAGTATGCTCATCCATGAGGATATATAAATTATTTCCAACTATAGAAACAATGATGTAAGGTCCCAACCAAACTTTCTGAAATTTGGTATGTTTACCCCTATCAAAATGAGTAGAATCCCATAACAATATCTTTTGACCAATCTCAAAAGTTGCATATTTACGCCTTTTAGATAAATACCTCCTAATTGTGTGTTGCCTTCATTTCAAATTTTCCAAAACATGATCTGTCTTCTCCTCTAGGAATAGAAAGGTGTGAAGTATTCAAGACAAATAAGTTGAATTCAACTCTTCATTCTAAAAATAAATGCAAAAGGAAGCCAATTCTAACTCAACATGAATAATCGTTTCTTGACAATACAATAACTAAAATGGTGTTTCACTAGTGCTTATTTCGGTTGTAGTGGGGTCCACTTACAAGGAATAGGGAAATTGTAGATTCCCATGGTGGGGTTTTTCTCCTATGATCTCCTTTAGGATCATAACCATATTTTTTATTTGTAGAATCTACTTGGCCATTTCCTTGGGGGTATAGGTAGATGGGGTGGAATGTTTCACCCCAAATTTATTACAAAATTGGATCAAATTGCTATAAATAAAGGTAGGTCCATTAGTAGACACAGTCTATAATGGAAGACCATACCTAGAAAAGATGTTAACTTCAAGGAAATTGATTAGTTGGTATTTCACATTTTTCATCGGAATTGTTTAATACCATTTTTTGAAATAGTTAGTGGATGTAAGAATGAATGTGTGGTTAGTAGAGGAGGGAGGATTAATATGACTGATGAAGTCAAGGCACAACTTAGAAAATGGGAAATCAAGAACCACTTCCCCCAAAGGCATTGCAAAATATTTCTCATTCCTTGTTGCTCACTAACAAGTGTTGTAGGAATGCACAAAATTGTATGGATATTGAAAGATAGATGGATAGTAATAGCCACCATGAAGGATCTTGTGAACTATGGATTTTGCGAAGAAAAAAATCCACTAATGTGGATAGATTTATCAGCTAAACCACAAAGTCTTCAAAGAATACTCTGAGCAGAGTTGTCATCATTGCAAGGGCATGCCATCATGATATTTGTCAAACAACAAAGTACCCAAAACTAGATACTCTGAAGCTTTTAGCCTCAATCTTCTTCACTCATGGTTTTGAAGTTTAGGAGGGTAGTGCTATAGTAAACAACATTTTGATTCTAGGGATGACGTGCCACATCTACATTTTTGTACTCAATGAAAAACAAAGAAGATAATGAATCATATTAATCATTGGTATTTAAGCTTGGTTCAATAATCTAAGCCAAATGGAGGGCTAAATCCTCCTATTTTGATACTAGGGATGACTTGCCACATCTACATTTTGATAGTAAATGAAAAACAAAGAATATAATGAATCATATTCATGTTTGGTATCTAAACTTTGTTCAACAAGCTATGCCAAATGGAGGGATAAATCCCTCCCATTTATAATATGATAAGTGGGAGATTGTGAATTCATGCTCCTAAAATTTTGTAAGCCAATGTGATAGCTAGCCTAAAAGGAAGGTGTGTGACAACAAAAACCTAACAACATTCAAAAGGACTTTTACCTCAATACGTTTACCAAGAATAAAGTGATAAAAAATTTCAATAGATTTTACTAGAGAAAATGTATGTTTTTATCAATGTATACTTCAATTCAACATCAGAAATACTTTTCCTCACAAAAGTTATGCGTTGATCAAAAACTTTGGCATACCTTTGTAAGAGGATGGTTGAGATGACCTCCTTCATAACATTAGTGTAAATGATAATTTCCTTTGAAAAATAAGGTTTTGAAAGCATGGGTGCGAAAGAAATGGCACTTCCGATTCCAACAAAGGCCCTTTTAGTGGTAGGAGTCCATGAAAATGCTTGGTCTTTCTTAAGCAAGTTATGAATAGTTCTAACCATCTTGGCAAACTAAGGTATAAAACTCTTCATGAAATTAATTTTCCCATGAAGGATTGGATTCCCTTATTTGAAAAAGGGGGAGGAAGGTTCCAAATTACTTGGACTCTTTTTGGATCTATACTTATGCCAGAGTCATAAACGACATTTCCAAACAATTTCCCTATAGAAACACCAAAAATGGACTTGGTTACGTTCACGAGCATGACAAATTTTCTACAATGTAGAAATGCTTGCCTCAATGGGTTAAAGTGGTCATCTTGTAGTTTGGAGTGGAAAGTAAGTTCATCAAGGTAGATCTGAATTATCTCACTGATTAAATAATCAAAACATATATGCATAGCTCATTGGAAGGTGGCACTCACATTAATCAAGCAGGATGGAAAATGTTCATAAGCAAAGGTACCCCATAAAGTAGTAAAGGTGGTCTTGTAGTAATTTTCTTTCTTGAGGTAAATTTTATTATATTATGAGAAACCATTAAGGAGAGACATCATCTATGATCCTACTGATGAGAAATAAAGACTCACATTAAACCAAAAAGGAAAGAGAAGAAAAAAATAACAAAATAAATAAATGACAAACACAATATATAGAGATTTTACCCTGGAAACCCAAAACTAGGAAAACCAACATTCCTTGAGCGTATTGCTCCTTTTTGTCTTATTCATTAAATGAATAAATAGTTACATAACTAACATTGGTTTACATCTAAGACACAATCACCATAATACTCTCTTTCTTTACAGAAGAACAACCCTGTAGACAATTTGAATTATATCTACATGACCACCAACAGTTCTCATGATCATAAACTTAATACAATTACAATACACCTTATTATAGGCTCTACAACATGAAAAACCCTAAATCATAGCACCCAAAAAAGTTTACAAATCCACGTAGATGATCGGATACAATCCCGTGAATCTCAGGATTATATTACAATCGACTTTAGTCGGTTGCCACTCGACATCCTATTGATCACCTATTGGCCACTTCAACTTCGAGTTCACTTATACTTTGACTTAACCATCGACTCAACTTAACTCGTCAGTCAACTTATCCCCAGTCATTTCTTTCACTGCAAATAATATAACAACCCAACATTCTCCCACTTGTTGTCTTCTTCGATGATACTAGAGAACATGAACATTTATTCACTAACCTAGGGTATAAATACCCATTGTCTCTCTACACCAAGAGAGCTTCACAACACTCATAGACTTGGTCAAAGAGTGTTTTATGTTTTCCAACATGTCTACTTTCTCCAGCAGCACCTTGTTTCTTTCAACCATGTCTCTCATGAAATGGTATTGTACATCAATATGTTTCATCTTAAAATGGTACGTTGGGTTCTTTGCCAAAAATATTTCACTTTGAATGTCACAATTTATCTTCATATATCTCTGCTCAAACCTGATCCATGAACACATTCTATGGAACCATACTACTTCCTTTCTTCCATGAGTGGTTGTTGTCTATTCAACTTACATTTTCGATAAGGGTATGAATTCCTATCAATTACTCATCCATTTGAGTGTTCCATCGAACATGTTGAATACATATCCACTAGTCGAACTTCATCAATCCATATATCTAGCCCAGTCGACATCGACAAATTTATCTATATTTTCTTCCCTGTCATCTTCAGGCTTCCCTTGGTAGCATATAGCATAATATTTTGTGCCATACAGATACCTGAACACTCTCTTGACAGATGTAAAATGCTCTTTTCCAGGTATCGACATGTATGTGCTAAATACTCCCACTGCATGAGAAATGTATGGTTGAGTGTAGACCATCACATACATTAGACTACATAAAACACTTGTAGAGGGAACACATGTCATGTCCTCTATTTCTTCCTATGTCTTTGGACACTATTCAATTTATTTTTTCTCCCACAGGAATTGGCACCTTCACTGATTTGCAATCTTGCATGTTGAAATGCTTCAAAATTGTTTCAATTTAGTTCCTTTGATTCAACCAGATATTTTTAACTACCCGATATCTCTTGATATCCATTCACATAATGAAGTTCGTTGCACTGATATCCTTCATGTCATGTCGAACTTGGAGGACAACTACATATTCACCTCTTGCATCCATGTTGTTTCCGACCTACAACATGTTGACGACATACAAAGCTACATATATGAAATTACCTCCTTCTTCCTTGGAATATACACAGTGATTCTCCTTAATTCTCACAAATCCCAAACTAAGCATATAGGTGTCAAAATTATGGTTCCACATCCTTGGTGATTAATTTAGACCATAAAGGGATCTTTTCAATCTGCGCACTAGCTCTTTCTTTCCCTTTACAACTAATCCTTCAAGTTGTTTCATGTAGATTTTTTCTTCTAGGTTCCCATGTAAGAATGTTGTCTTCACATCCATTTAATCTATCTCAAGATCAAGTGTTGTATCCGGACATTAGTACTCTAATGGAAGTTAATTTTGCAACAATGGAAAAAATATCACTAAAGTCAACTCCTTCGAATTGGAAATATCCTTTCACTACCAATTAAGCTTTGGATTTCTTTATTGTGTTCCAAATATTTTGGATGTGTGTATTATGAACCAAATTGGTTCACTACATAAACATAGCACAGGGATCAACCAAGTGAAGGGAATGGTACAGGCCCAAACACATCTCTATGAATCAATTCCATAATCCCTTTTTTTCCCTTGTATCTCCAGATGGGAATCTATCTTGATTTTGTTTTCCATATATTCAATGTTCACAAAAAATGACTTATAAATTACAATTAGGAAAACCTTTGACCATTCCTTTGTTATGCATATCTTGAAGTCATTTTTCACCAATGTGTCCAATCCTTTGGTTCCATAACATGGTTGGGTCGACTTGATAAAGAAAATTTGAGTCGGTGTGTATCGACTTAGCTTGAGTTGAGTTGAGTTGAGTTGAATTCAGGAACAACAATGTTGTTGCATCTAGTCGAGTTGACATTCCCTAAAAACTTGTATATGGTTCTAATATGAACTTCTTTCATTAAGACCATCACACCCATAACCATTTTGTACATATCCTTCTAAAATAAAATTTTCACACTTGTGTCACTCATTTTGCTGACACATATCAGGTTTCTTTCCAAACCTAGAGTATGTAGCACACCTGGAAGGGTTCCATTCCTCCCCTCCTATAGTGTTAGTCAGACTCTTCCTCATCCAATAATTTTAGTTGTCCATTTGTCCCCTAAGAACACATCTTCCCATTCATATCTCTCATATTCAAAAACCATTCTCTATGAGGTTTCATATGAAAGGATGCTCCTAAGTCAATCAACCAAACATCTTGATCCGACTATGTATTAGTCAATTCCAGATACACACCACCTCCTTTAACCCAAGTAGTCTTTCTCTCAGTCGACTACTTCTTGTTATATCCTATACTAACTTATGTTTCCTTTGACTTGCAATCTCTCTTGTAATTCCCATCTCTACCATATTTCTAGCATCATCTCATAGACTGGACTGGGGATTTAGATCTACCCTTTGACTTAGTGTTACGAGGAAAATATCTATATTGCATGGGGTAAACCACAACAGACGGAATGACTGCAGAAATCAACTCTAATCCTAAGTATGTTATATAAATGAAATGCTAACAAGACAAGATCAAGAGCCTACCTAGTTTGAACATTCGATGGAGAGCACCGTTGAGCACACAACTCAAAGATTCATACCTGCAACTTGTCCTGAACAACCAAGATACGCAAGCATATGGTGATAATATATCATTTTAGCATATAAAATAGCATAATCCATTAACATACATGAAAAATACGCCCATGGAATAATAATTCAAATATTTGGAAGATATCAATTGGATGAGAAAAGATTATTTCTATTGAAATAATCAACAGAAGTATACAAGTGACAAAATTCTATGTCATCATGTCTCGAAACCGAGAAACTAAGTCCCTTCTAGCTGGGCCTCCACCACTTCAATCCTCCACCAAATGAAATCTCATATAAAGGAGACAACGAGGTTCTCCATCAAAGAAGGAAGATCTTGGGGGTTGAACAATGAGTTCAGACTTTAAAGGATAAAGGGATGCAAACTCAATGTGAAGTGGAAATTTCTCCAGAGTATCTTTTCTCTCAAAAGTTGAATTATCTCCTTCCACAGCTTGGATATGGCTCAATTTATAGCCTTCAAGTGGAATTGAAGGGTCAATTCAGAACTTTTGTAGTATATGGAAGGTCAAGGATCATGGATCTCATGACGTGACATGGAAACCCGACACAATTTTAAATTTTGAGCACCAAACCCGATGTACGCAGGTTGTAGTGGTGCAACCTGCATATATGCATGATGTCTAACTGGTAGGGCACATATGTGTGGGAAAATATGATTTTTTGGCTTTGGAAGGTACAACAAGGGACTTCAAGTCTGCATAGGGAAATGGAAAGGCCATCCAAGCAAGTTGCATGGGGTGAGGAAAAATTTGCTATAACACTTAGAATTTATACTGGATAATTTTTCTTTATCTTTTTCAATCGGTCGACGTCTAAACATCAAGGCATATTTGGTCGATTGTTCCATGTTCTTTCGTCTCATTTCTTCTAACAAAGAGATGCAACCATGTTTTCTAGCACTAGTGTGGTAGAATTATTTTCTATAGCCACGACTAAGCTATCCCAAGAGCCTGGAAAAAAACATAATAGGCTAATGCATTTATCCTCCTGAGTGATTTTAATATCCACAGACAATAACTAACTTATTACAATATTGAATGCATTTAGATGCTCTGTTACCAAGATCCCATTACTCATCCTGAGAGGACAAAATTTATTTCTAAGGAACAACTTGTTTACCAGGTATTTTGACTAGTAGAAGCTTCCCAACTTGTCCCACAATTTATTTTCCGAGCCTTCACCTGATACATTCAACAACATCAAATATGAAAGACAAAGTAAAATCACACTCCTTCCCTTCTTTCGATTTTCTCCCATTCTTCCCTCGACATACCCATCGAAATGGTACGTGGGCTTACAATTTCCCATTGTTCTTGATCTAAAAGGAGATATTCAATTTTAAACTTCCAAAGCTCAAAATTTTGGCCATTGAATTTTTTGATCTCTATCCTCAAACTGCTTGTCATTCTTTCAAGAACAACTTTAAATATCTATGACTTAAAACTCCCACTCAACCTAGGTTTAGCTCAGATCCAAGATTTCCTCACCTTTGCTATGATACTTATTATATAGAGCAACAAACTAGATTTGATACCAAATGATGAGAAATAAAGACTCACACTAAATGAACTAGGAAAGAGAAGACATATTTAATCAAGAAAATAAATGACAAACACAATACACAGAGATTTTACCTTGGAAACCAAAAACTAGGAAAACCACCATTCCTTGAGCATCTTTCTCTTTGTTGTCTTATTCATTTAATGAATAAAGAGTTACATGACTAACCTTGGTCTACACCTAAGACACAATCACCATCATACTCTCTTTCTTTACACAAGAACAACCCTGCAACCAATTCAACTTACATCTACATGACCAACAATAATTCTCATGAACATCAACTTAATAAAATTATAACATGCCTTGTTTATAGGATTTACAACATGAAAAACATTAAATAATGGTGCACCAAAAAAATTACGTATCCACACAGATGATTGGTTGTAATCATGTGAATCTCAGGATTCTGTTATAGTCGACTTCAGTTGGTTTACTAGTCGACTACCATTCGACATCTGGTTGGTTTTCAATCGGTTGCCACTCGACCTCCTGGCACCCAATTCGAATTTGAATTTCTTGTCGATCACTTCAAATTAACTCATACGTTGACTTATCCCCAGTTGAGCCACCTCGACTATACATTCAAATGACTCTTCTTTCATTGCAAATATAACAACCCAACACCTACAACCAGTTATAAGATTATTTCCATGTCTAATAGGGGAAAATAATCCTTCACAGTTTCCTTGTTAAGGGGACAAAATTCTACACATAAGTGAATATCCTCATTTTTCTTGTGATTTGGAACTAGATTTTCTATCCATGTTGAGTATTTTACGGGGAAAATAACATGGGTATCGAGCATTTTATTCACTTCCTTGAAGATTGTGGCTTCTAGAGTAGGGTTAACCTATCTTTTTCTTTGGTAGGTATGGTGTTTTCCTTTATTGGAATCATGTGATAAATTATTGTTGGGTCAAAACCATGAAAATCAACATATGACCATGCAAAGATGTCTCTAAATTCATGGAAGAAAGTAGTGAACTCTTACTTCTCTAACTTATAATAATTAGTTCATATATGCAATGTTTTTGGTTCATTTTCAAAGCCAATATTGATAGGGATGGTATCTCCTACCTTCATCCTTGAAGACTCATGAGTAGATTGACTTTTTCTCTTAACATATCTTGGATAAAAGGTTCCTTACAAGGGTATCGGACCCTTACGAAATCTATTTTCCTGAAGATAAATGACTAAAATGTTATCTTCTTGTGCATTAAAAAAACGGCATAAATTCCTTCATCGTCAGGGAATATTTGCCAAGATTCAATATTATCATGGATGTGAGGTCGGTACAATGAAATGGAAATGTACTCTAGGTGATATAACAACAATTTCCTATTAGTTATAACAATATATGAAACTATTTTATCAACTATGGAATTTAGTTCCCCTACATATGTGAGTCAGATAGATGGGTAAGAAGTTCTTAATTTGGCTCCAAACTAGTTGTTTGAAACACTTTATAAATTTATGGGCTGGGGTATAAATTCTCTTGATCATATTAATGATCAACCCAAAATCATCAAAACTAATCAGGTGCCTACATCCTAAGTTAGCATCTTTCTCTCACCTCAATAAGAGGGATTCAAATTCAACAGTATTGTTAGTACAAGGAAAATTATGCCTAAAAAGAAAAATGAAGAATTTTACCTATATGATAATATATTACAATCATGGTGCCACTACCTTGACCAGATGAGGCATCGTCAAAATGCATATGCCACAATCGATCATTAAAATAAACAACATATTCAAGAGGGAATATAGTTTCCTTGTTAGCAAAAACAAAGTTTAAATCGAGGTCAATATCTACAAAATTCTTGTTGGGCTATGGGAGACTTTATATGTAATGGGAGATCCTTACTTATCAATAGACAATTAAATTCTTAGGACCTCTTAGGGTAATCCTGTGTATAACATCCATTGATAATTACCCACTAGTTAAGGCATTCCAGTCACATTCAAGGATGATTGAGTCATTGGTCACGCCCATATCCATCACATGAATGTTATAGTTTTTGCATACTTTTGGATGAGAGAAAAGGACCAAGTTCACATCTTTGATTTCCTTGGTAGTAGCATGTTGTTGCTTGTTGAAACCCAACATGATTCGGGGGTTTTCATTAGTATAGGAAAAAACAAGTTGTTTCATTATAATTTTAGATATCAGATTATGTCAAGAACCACGATCAACAAGGTAGCAATGTGCTATATGATCCATTATATTCATGGATATGTAAAATGGAGGATTCTTGATGATGGCCTTGAAAGGACTCATGGCCATTGCATCATTTTCAGGAGGCTTTTATTCAGTTGTGTTGATCATGTTAGCAATGGAGGACTTGGGCTTAGGTTGAGCTCTAAGTTGGCAAGTATTGTCCAATATATTTTTATGTTTTCTTATTGTTAGGGGGTATGAACCATGTCAATAAAGGTAGCATTAGCCTTAATATTTACCATATCATCCATAATATTGAACCAATGGAAAGAGGGAGATGAGGAGGAAGTTTGATGTTGTTGTACAATGTTAGATATTTTCCAAGTACGATGAGGAGAAGCATTTAAAACAAGTACTTTAGCAATAAAAACAATAGAATTTTGATTATTCTAATGATTAATAGCAAATTTAATGGTGCTATTACTTCTATTATTGTGATCCCAACCTCTTGTAGTGACAACAAAAACTTCTTCATCATCAACCCAATCCAAGGTGGCAATAGTTTGGTCAAGTTTCTTGCCAAAAATGAGTTCTTTGGCACTCCTATTGACTTCATAGGTATTATCATCATGATGATCCTCATAGAAATTGCACCAAGTGTGGGAAAGTATGGTTTTAGGTTGGAAATTATGAGGTTGAGATATGAAGGTAACTTGCATTGAGGATCCAAGGGTTGGTTGAGTAATCATATTTCTCTCAAAATATATCATTCTATTTTTCATGTCCTAATCTAATTTCAAAATAGAAAAAATATATGTCTACCTACAAGGATCCTCAAGAGGCATGCTTTTATGTAAGACTTCTTCCTCATATTCTAAGCATTCCTGCAAGAATAAACCAATGTTATTAGCATTCTTTGTTGGCGTAATATTGACCCGGTCATAGAGTTGTTGATTCAGTTATTGTTGGGTATATTGTTAGTGGTTTACAGGCCCATAGTATTTGATGTGATTCTTGGCTTGTATTTGCATGGCCATGCATGTTTATCTCCATACCATGCATGTCTTCTCATAGCTATATCCACTCTAATTGAGGCTACTTATAATAGATTATCTCAAGCCATTAAATAGGCTTCATCAATTACAATCCTAATTCCTTTACCGGAATTAGATTACAATGCAAAGACATGCATGGCCTCGAGATAGCCATGCAAAGACATGCATAGAGTGAATATAGCTATGCTAAGACATGAAAATGCATGCATGGTGTGGAGATATCCATGCAAGGACATGCATGGCTATGCAAATACAAGAAAAGACTCACATCAAATACCATTGTCCCGTAAACCACTAACAGTATACCCAACAATAACTGAATCAATGACTTTATGACCAAGTCAAGATTAACCCAACATTCCCCCCCTTAAACTTCACTTGCAATAAACACCTACCCCCCTCAAAGTTTATAAACCTAGTATTAGTAATATAAAAATCGCCCCTATCACCTAGGTCTACATCTAGAAATTATACCGATGAACCATCAAACTAGGGGTATGCATGCCTAAATAGGACTTACAACCATATGCCCATTTACGTGTGATAAAATCCAACTCCATAAAAATAATTACAATTGTATGTTTGAGCACATGATTTTGTGAAACATCAACATGTTCCATTACCAACATCCCTTCTATTCCAAATATAATTACATAGAACAAACACTTATATTACTACTATATGCTCAAGCACAACATGCAAGAAGCATCTACCAACTTCTTTACTAGCATCCCTCCTTGCTCCAAATACAGTGAGTCAAAAAACTCATTCATAGAGTACTTATTCCTTAATGCACTTTTGCCTATGCTCCACGTCGATCCACTGTATGCCCAAGAAAATGATGCAAGAAGCATCTACCAAATTCTCTACTAGCATATCTCCCTACTCCAAATACAGTGTGCCAAAGCACTCATTCACTGAGTACTTCATCCTCAATGCATTTTTTCCTATGCTCTGCATCCACATGTCATTAACCATGGTTCATAAACTCATGAACCATCACTTCAATTTGTGTGCACATATCTCTTCCATAGGTCACTCACTTTACCAACAATTTCATAAACATGGTATTGGAGGTGGAGAGACTGGACTCTCCAAGGAGAGTGGTTGGATGTTGGGTAGGATTTATATTATATGCATGTGTGTGTGGGGTGGGGTGTGTCAAATTTGGCAATTGTGTTTGATGATCCCTCCCTAGTAGTTCTCTTTGTTTCGTGTGCACTAGGCGCTTTCCTAGGGGGGACCAAGATTGGCCCCCACTGGTTTTGCAAAGCATTCAGGGCAGCACCCTGAAATGTTTTTTTGGGCGGTTTTTGCTATTTTTAGCAGTTTTCTAAATTAATCCTAGATTAATGGATTAGGGTTTTGGTAGCTTCAAAATACCTAATTTTTTATATATATTGTATTGTGAATAGTGAAATTAATACAATGAATATTTGAGAGGTGTGACACTAAGGAAGGCTGGTTTTCTCCCGATTAAGGGTTTCCAGCGTAAATCTATGTGTGTTATGTGTATGAGCCATTGATTAATTTTTTATTTTCTTAGAATATGTATGCATTGCTTTACTTCATAGGTTTAAAACTTACATTCTTTTCCTCCAACCTAGGATAGTAGGGAGGTGTAAAGGTGTTGTAATAGTGCATTCATGATACTTGGTTGTGAAGTTAGATGAACTCGAGAATTTGATTATAAATCTTGTTAAAATGAAGGTTGAAATACTTAATGCCCCCTGGTTAAAAAGTCGGATTGTTATAATTTTTTAATAGAACTACGGGGATTTGGGTTTGTCCATACTTTGATTTGAACCAATAAAAAAGCTCATCCAAAATAGAGAAATATTTTGGGGGAAAGTTAGAGAAATTGGTTGCAACTTTTCCCTCTAAGGAATTCACAAAAAGGTGCATGCAAGTATTGTTATCATTTGCACTAATGTTATGACAAGTGTTCAAAAAAGCATTAAGATGCTCATTCATGGAAATAATTACATTTATGAAAATCTTAGGAAAGTGTTATTTGAATTTAGGCAATGGGGCAGTTGTCAAGGCAAGATTTAATGGAGAAGGCACATTCCAATGAATAGTGTTCCCATCCTCCTCAAACTTAAACAACTTGTATTTGCATATGAATTTCCTAGGATTGGTGGTAGATACAAATAGATTTAAATGATTTTACATACTATCGATTAGTTAGCAAGAGGAATATTGATTTGAGCTAGAAAATGAAGTCATTTCACTATTTACCAACAAAGGGGTCAACAACACAAGAGGTTGAGGACTAGGGTAGTCTTTGAAGATCCTTCAAAGACTTTGAAGGATATTCTTACACTTCCTAACTTCAAATAATGAATCATATTTTGGAAACTCTCCCCTAACTCTACATGATTAGCGAGGAGGCATGATCATAAGTAATCAAAAGTGGGGAGGGTGAATGTGGGATCATGTTTGAATGTGGTCCTTCTTTCTTGATGATCAATGTCCTTAAATATAATCTCCCAAGACCTCTCCAATTTTTCTCAAGACTTAGTTTTATTTAGGATGTGGCCAAAGAGACAAGAGGTAAGGTTGGCTTGGTCCAATAGTCCAATGAGAATGTTAGGCTGAATCTTATACATCTATCTCATAAAATACTCAAGGGAAATAAAAGGATTCAGTCTACTTCTCGCAAGGGGAGAAACCTTGTATCATTCCAATGTTCTTGAGAATATTTCAAAATCAACTATGTTATCCAACTTATCAACCAAATAAACAACAATATTTGGAAGCTACTTAGGAATATCAAAGTGATTAACCTTGAATGATAAATTCTAGTTGTAATAAAGAAATTAATTTCATCAAATAAACATAAAATCTAGATAAAGGAAATAAAATAAATCAAAATGCAACAGAAATGAGTGGAACAAAACAACAAAATGTAAGAACAAAAGTGTTATGAATGTAGGGGAAATCTCCCTAGTATGGTTGCTAGATCATGTTGATGGCACAAATTGACTTTACAATATCGACATCTCAACCTTCCATGAGGCTAAGTCAGGAAGAGGTGGGAAGTGTCACCTTGGTTTGAAGCCCCTAATTAACACTCAATGAATCATGTACCTTCATGATGAATCCAACAAGGATAAAATAGTAGAAGGGAACCATGTATGACGTGTCAATTGGCAGGGGCCAAACATCCTAAAGCTTCTAATCCTTTCTCGTTATCAATTTTTTTTAATGTGTATGAGTTATTTATTTTTTATGTATTTTTGAAAGTGACAAACTTTGCAAAGAAACTAATCTATACCAGTAAGATAAAAATAAAAGAAAACGTACAATATGTCGAGTTAAAATAACATAAAGAAAAGAAATCTAAGTGCTGAAAAATTAAATATCTAAAATCTAAAAAGTGAGACAAGAATGAGTAAAAAATGCTATAGAAATAAAATATGTTGTTCTTTTATGACACATGTATTTTTTTGCTTTATGTATTTTATGATAATAGAAATAAATACAAGGAAATGAAATTATGAACAAGGCACAACAAGATAGGAAACAAATGGCCCAATAATCAATCTTTCTTCATCAATCAAAATGTTACATACAAGAAGCCCCTATTAGTGAATAGCCTCCTTCAAGCCCCTACTAAGGCTACAACCAAGAGTATTCAAGCCAATCCCGACATTTATGAAACTATACAAAGATAGGCTAAACCAACAGAAAGAATAAGATGTGAGGAATGTAACTGGACTTGAAGATAGAAAATGATAGGCTTGAAGCTTTGTCATTTCTCTCTGCATATGTTTTTGCAGGTCAGTGATAATGCAAATTATTCAACTATTGATACAAAAGAATGGAAGAACAATGTCTAACTTAAGAGCCCAAATTTTTGGTCTCAAAACCCTCTTCTTCTGTCACTTGTAAATAAATACCCTGCCATCAATAGAGGATTGTTAGGTTTGAAAACAGAACTAAAAGATGGAAGTTAGTAGAAAAGAACATAATCAATCTTTGGCTCTTAGAATACCTAAAACAAGAAGAATCAGGTCCTTTTTTCTAGCATCTTCATCCTTTTTTATAATATTGATTGGGTAGTTGGTAGTTGGGACTACCTTTTTCATTTTATTTTTATTTCCAAAAAATAATTAATGAAATACTTTAGAATAAAGTGACCAAAGAATCATAAAGTAATGTGTGTCATTTAAAATAAAGGACTCATTTCAAAAACACAAAGTGTTTTTATAAAGTGACCCGGGATGATAGAGGAAAAATATGACAAAATGATGGGGGGATATCATCTTTCCAGTATAAAGCATAGCATAGATCCCAACTAGGATCAAAATCATGGCTCATCATAACCCTTATGCTTCTCAAGAAAACATCCCGTATATCTCGTTAGCCAATAGACACATTTATCTCACAGCTTATGCCCCCTTAATGTAAGAAAATAAATTATGTACTTAAAAATCATTATATATATGCAACCACAAGCCATAAAAATGTATAAGATATTGCTACATTACATCACAACTAATCAAAAGGAATGTGCTTCAAAATGCCAAAAATGTCTATATATCCAAAATATATTATCCATTTTCCAAAAGAAACCATTGTTCAGTAAATACAATCCAAAGTCCATCCAAAACAAGAACAATACATTAGTATAGTGGAAGAGATGTAGGAGGACTAGAACAAGAGGTGGATGGATGGGAAGAAGGTTGCACTAAGGGTTAAACCTCGGGATGCATTCCTTTGAAGGTGATGACCATCCTCGCACTAGGACATGTCATAGGAACAATTAGGGAAATTGATTTGGTGAGGTAGGACTAGTAACAACAAATGAAGAGGCCATAATATATAGAGTATACATAACAATAAGGGATACACCAAGGTTTGGGGAACCCTAAGGAGGCATGGTGAACACTTGAATTTTTACTAGTTGTTTCCCTTTGTTGGAGAGGGGTGGCTATCTTGTTGGGGATTGTGGATGAATATGAGTGTTAGGAGAAACAAAAGACTCATCATTTGAAGAGACAATAACATAATAATTTGGGATATCCTGCTCAGTATTTAGGGCCTCCAATCCCCTGATACCGACAAAGGGGGGATTCAGATGTGCTTTTATCCAATCATTCGTGATCATATCCATTAACCATACCTCAAGAAAAGGTGATGTGCATATGCAACAAGACAAGTGTTATCAATAGTGATCCAACATATGTGTATAATAACCATTAGACAACACACAAGAACTTGTAGTTAGTAGCAATGAATATAAATGAATCACCCATTGTGCCACCCCTTAAGAAATCTTAGCATTCATTTTCATTGCCCTCCTTATGACTCTCAATGTCATTAAGGGATGGGACCCCCTCCTCATATGTCAATTTATCCAAGGTTTTGTAAGAATGAGATCAAACTCTAAAGTTTTAAGTAGAGGGGTTTCACAGCTTGATATTAATCACAACACTTTATGATTAGATTATGTTGCTCCATAAATTGGGTCAACACAATCAAACTTATCCCCTTTCTAAGATTTTAGAATAAATCATTCTCTATTCTACATTTAAATTAAAAATAATAACGTTCAC
>ML779783.1:501539-514803 GCA_009831015.1 Picea engelmannii
GTCAATCTGGGATTCGTAATCGAAAGAGTCGTTACACCATATGTGCCGAGAACAAGTAACCTATCTAAGTCTGTTGCATATAGGAAATAATTAATAACATAAAAATTCCATTTCTAAGATCTCTAAATACTTCAAAATATCCTATGAACCTAAAAATTGATAATAAAACTTAGACAAACAATCAATCAAAGAGATGATGTCTCATAGAAACAAGTTTGTTCATGTTAGGCACTTGTATTGAAAAGATGAACTTTAAGAAGCTTGTCTCTTGTAGCAGTTAAAACAATCAAATCCAACCATTCTTGAAACAAAAACCAACTTCAACTTCATGTAATTCAATCAAACTAGCACAAGGGAAATTCAGTATAACTGAAAGACTTTATTGTAGCACATGAAGATGAAAGATAAAGTCTCTTGGTCCCCTGCAATACTACATTCATAAACTTAAAATATCAGTCCCACACTTCAAATCATGAGATAGCTACCTTCAACATTGGATAATAAAATGTATATTTGATCTAGCATTTGCCTATACACACCAATCCAAACTGATTAACTCAATACTCAATCCTGAGAATGAAATAAAGACAAATCACACACACACACACTGCTGTAAACTACAAACACACAGAATGTATACAATGAGGTTTACCTTAGTTGGGGCGGTGGACCCTTGTTGAACCAACAAGGAACCTCTTAAGGATTTAATAGGCTAAAACTTTCACTCACATCCAAGAATTGACATAAAAGATCTTCTGTATTAATTCAAATGGTAAATTGGATCAATAGTCTTTTACTTCATACATGACGACGACAAGTACTATCTGATTCTTATCGTATATTTCTTACACTCCTTTCTACACAGCATTCCTTATATAAGGTAAGCCGATACTACCAATATTTATGGATAAACATTAAAAAGTTCGAGAAATTCCAGAATGAAGATTTACATCAAATTTTGAGGAGTCGACTCCATCCTCATGACATGAAGTGCATGAGCAATGGAGTCTCTTGCAACTGGAGAACTAACTCAGACGCTTATATCCAACTATCTTCTCAAAATCTCCACCATTATCCAGGTCCAACTGGCGCATCCTGAAACAGAGGTTTTAGTACCGGATTGCACACAGTCGCAAGTCTGGTACCGGAATAGAACAGATCAAGGAGTACCGGAATAGTGCACATCTTGGTACCAGATCAAAATTGTCTTGGGTACCGGATTACATGGTGTCTGGTAGTGTCGGATAGACTGCTCATAAATCAAATTATTAGAACTATACAAAATAAAACACTTTCAATCGAATTAATTAAAGAAAGTTAAACAAACATTCTTTAAATCACCAATTACCTCTTGTAGACATGACATAGCTATTAGGCATGTATTTTGGGAGGGAATAGTCCAATATAGGTTTATAACAGAGGCAAAAAGACTTATATAGAGGGTAAGATAGGGTATTATCTTATGGCAATATGGAGACTCAACATTTCCCCCATGTTGAAGATGTTGCATGTCCTCATGCAATGTTATCAAAAATTGATACCCAAAAAACTTTCTGCACAATTGGACCCTCCTCTGTCATTCATCAGATTGCAAAATGTTAACACCAGAAGCTTCATTCTTTAATTCCTTCTTGATCACCCTAGTGTAATGGACCAATCGCAAGACTTTGTTAAGTTTGGCAAAGACCTTTGCATGTTGTTCCTTCAATTCTGCATTCTCTACCTTGATATGTTTGTCCAATATTTTGTATTCTTCAATTTCTTGTTTCAATCTCTCAATTTCTATTAATAATGTTGGTTCATTTAGGGACTGGTCTGGACTTGGTGTGAGTACTTCCTTGGCCACCATCTCTCGAGCCTTTTTTTCTTTCCTCGGACTCCTCAAAACCTTTATCATCATCTTTCGTCTGCTCAAGGATTTGCCTGGACTCGGTGTGAATGCTTCCTGAGTGACCACCTTTTGAGCTTCTTCTCCCTTCCTCAAATCCATCAAAGTCTCTGTTACCAATCCTTCTGTCTCACTTATTGTTACCAGTCCTTTTGTTTCACTTGTAGCAGCTCCCCAGCCACTCTCTTTGTCTGGAGAACTTGGAATATCCATAGGTTCTCTTTGAGGAGAAGGTATGTTTGGAATTGTCTCCTGTTTAGCCATACTTTTGGTGGTCCTACGTATGGGTGGCGAGGATTTCTTAGACTTGCTGACAGGGGTAGGAGTTTCTTCAAACATTTTCCTTTTCTTAGATTTACTGATAGGGGCAGGCCTGGACATCTGTACCTCCTGTGTTGACTGGACCTTTATCTTGCAGGATTGAACTGTAAATTCTAGGGTTTTCTTTTGTTGGCAAACCCGTATTCCTAACCTGGAAGATTGAGGCGTGAGCTCGGGAACTTGTGCCTCATTTCCTTCTAGTTTCTTTATGTTTTTACTTGTCACCTTAGTAGTCTCCTTCAAGCCACCAACTGAGCTTTGGGAAGGCAAAGTAACTTCAGAAATACTTGTCAATTCTTTAGGGGATTTTGGAGGGGGTTTTACAATTGGCTCTAGTAAAATCATATGTTGATCCGTCTCCTTCTTTTGTTTCTTATTCTGTGACCGTTGGTCTTTAGGGCGTAGGACTGAGCTAGATGCTTCAGTTGGTGCAAACTTTTTCTTGTTTTGTAACTGGGAGTTAGGGGTCTACTCTATTTGACTGGATGGTTCTGATGGCATTTCCATAATTGTTTTGGGAATGCTATTCGATTTACCACATGGTTATGAGCCCTCCTTTCATCTTTTACCCCTTTGAACCAAAGTAGAGCTTACTCTATGGAATTGAGTGGATGTCTTCTTTCTTGATATAACAGTCTCTCCCACGACAGACTTTTTTGTCACTAATTTCTCAATGGGCGGAGATGAGTTGGGCGCAGCAGTGTCTTCTTTACCTTCTGATGCCATGTCTTTCTTTGTTTTTCTGCTTGAGCTTTCACTGTGTCCCTACCTCCTGTGTCTCGACCGACTTGGATTTCTCGAAGCTCTGTTGAAGCAACTGTTTCCAACTACCCCCTTGTGTTTTTAGAGCATGAACAACCAGAAGTTTGATTAAACCGTGATGATGAATACTGGTCTCGAGTTTCTTAGAAATAGACCTCACCCCTCTTGCCATTTTCTTTAAGCTCATCCATAAAAAATGGGGAAAATTTATCTGTGGTCCTCCCTCAAAATGTGACAAAAGATTTAAATGATAAATGAAGGTCATGGCATACCTTCCCTCGCAGGTGAGGAATTTTTGCAGACTGATAAGTATTGTCAAATATTTTTCTTTGATATAGCTCTGAGGGACGCCCTTGGTCCAATCGAGGTCGTGATGTTCTGGTTTGAGGAATTTTTTACAGAGCTTTTTGTCTACGATTACTCTTTTGAAGTATCTTTCTCCAGTCATCGGGAGACCCATGGCCTCCGCTATAGTGGCCTCTGTAATTTTTAACTTCACATCCCCAAGTTGCACATTCTCTCCATCATATGTTTGTGCAAAGACGAGAGAAATTCCTTCATGATGGCCCTTGAATTTCTCCAAGAATGGCACCCAACTTGCATGTTCATATTTTTTCTTACAAGCCTGATATTCTGTGGTTTCTTTGTATATTTGAAATATTGGCTCATGTCTGTCGACCCCCATACTATTTTAAGCAATTCTCTTGGGTGGATAAGGCACAGACAGAAGGTTGAGGGTGAGTACCGGATGATAGAGTATCGGTTGGGAGAAACATACAAGGGATACGAAGGCATAGGGTGTCTGTAGACAGTATGATAACAAGGGTAAATAATGCTCATATGGATGGTGGAGCCATCCAGAGGAGCATTTATGAATGGAAGTGTAGATTACTATGGGCACGTTGATACTCATGATGATATGGCGAGGTAAGTCGGATCTACTAACAGTTTCTAGATTCGTGGGAAGCTTGGTGGTGGACGACATTTACGAAAGGATATGGTCGTTATGATCGGGACTTGTGTATATGAAATCAACTGGGATCATTACTTGATATGCTGAGATTTGTGGTTCACATCGTCTCATATAGTATGGCAACTAATCATGGGGTTTATTTATCAGATAGACAGTGGGAGTTTGATCTGATAAAAGACATCGTGATTTTTCATTTTTGTTGTTTCATAGGACACTTCCTTCTTACGACGATGAGGTCTAATATTTCTACAGAGATTCGTGACAAAACAGGGTACATCATTATCCAAGAGCAATCATATTTTCTAAACGCATATTTAGTCTAATTCCTTTAAATAATATGAAAAAAAGAGTGTTGAATATGTATGTCCTTGTGCTAATAATTTGACAGCGACTTGGAGACATGATGAAGAGTTACCCGTCATGTTCTTACCAGTACTGGATCATCTAAGTACTGGATCACTAGAATTTGCAGTTGGTACAGGATCACCTAGGTACCGGATTACCTATCTGTAAAATTTGCAGTTGGTACAGGATCGCCTGAGTACTGGATCACCTGTGTGTAAAATTTGCAGTTGGTACAGGATCACCTGAGTGTCGGATCACCTGTGTGTAAAATTCGCAATTGGTACCGGAATAGCGCAGGGCCCCTTCTTTTATTCTGGATAGGATCTGGTACTAGATAGACACAACGAGATGATTTGGTGGCCCTTCATTGATGCGAGATAAGCACCAAAAAATGAACTTTATTGAGCTTAAAAATCTTGACACTGATTCTGGTGACAGTAATTTATAGAAATAACTGGTGTTCTGTGGTCAAAATCTGTCTGAAAAACCATGCAGTCGCCAAATTTTATAGAGAAATAATGCAAGAAAGCTTTATAACAAGAGGGTACTATGTAATGACCAGTAACCGAGATGACATAACTCCTTTTCTTCTAGAACCAAGGTGACCACACTTTTGCTGGCATTTCCTCTTTTATTACAACACGATAATAATCCTAACTACTACTTTTCTGTGGATTTTTATCGAGCCCAGATTAGTTAATGCTCGCCGGTATTTTCAGTTTTATAGAGTCTGAAAAACTTAAAGGAAACTCTCTACACTATTTCGTGGATTTTTGTCGAGCCCGGGCCAGTTCCTGCTCACCAGTGTTTTCAATTTTAAAGAGTCTGGAAAACTTAAAGGAAACTCTCTATACTGTCCTGTGGATTTTTGTCGAGCCCGGGCTAGTTCCTACTCGCTGGTGTTTTCAATTTTAAAGAGTTTGAAAAACTTAAAGAATACTATTTCTAGTAGTTGTCCTCCTTATTTGTTTATCTACATGGGAACACCACCAATTTTTCTTTTGTCTTTGTTAGTTAAAAATAAAGAAAAACTTCATCTCATGACACACCTATGTACAGAAAAAGAATTTATACAATTTGAACTTACTATGGTAGGTCAGCAGGAGGGAAAACCCTCTCGCTTACCACTTGCATTTTAGTAGTCTGAAGAACATTTTTGACAAAATCCTCCTTTGACAACGGTTTGTGATAAACCTTCAGTCGATGTCCATTTACAACAAGGGAAGTCTTATTTTCATCAATAGTCTTTATCCTTACTGCACCATTGTCATAGACTGTATCAACCTCATAGGGCCCCATCCATCTGGTAGACAGCTTTCCTTTGAAATTTTTCAATCTTCTATCATATAGGAGGGCCCAATCACCTGGCTGGAAGGACTTTTGTTTAATGTACTTGTCGTGCCATTTGGTCCTTTGTTCTTGTATCAGGGTGGTTCTTTGTAGATCATCTTGCCTTATCTCATCAAGCTCGTTCAATTGTAATAGCCTCTGTTTTTTAGCTTCATTCAGGTCCATTCCTAATTGCATGGTAGTTCTGAAGGTATTTACCTAAAACTCTATGGGCAGTAGTACCTGCTTCCCATATACCAACTCATATGGTGTATGGCCTATTTTATTTCTCCAGGTTGTCCTGTAGGCCCACAAGGCCTCAGGCAACCTATCATCCCAGTCTTTGTGATGCAGTTGAACAGTCTTAGTGAGGATGGCCTCTATCACTTTGTTGGTCGATTCTACTTGGCCATTGGCTTGGGGGTGATAGGGTGAAGAATTTTTGTGTCTAATCTTGTATTGTTTGGTAAGGGCCTTAACCAAATTTGAGGTGAATTGTGTTCCTTGATCAGTGACTATCTCCCGAGGTACCCTAAAACGAGTGAAAATTTCCTCAAAGAGAAAATCTACAACAGATTGTTCATTGGTTGAATACAGGGCCTTTGCTTCTACCCATTTTGTTACATAGTCTATGCAAACTAATATGTACTTTTTCTTCTGGGACATGGGATTGATAGGTCCTACAAAGTCTAAGGCCCATTTTTCAAAGGGTTTGATTACTACTTGGGCTTGGAGTGGCATTTCATCGACTGATGTAGGTCTTCCCATTCTTTGGCAATCATCGCAGCTGGCCACATATTTCTTTGCATCTTTAAAAATGGTCGACCAATAATAGCTAGATTGTAGGATCTTGTAAGTTGTCCTTTTGTCAGCAAAGTGGCCTCCACATGGGTCATCATGGCAGGCCTTGAAGATATCCTACATTTCATCTTCCCAGACACATCTTCTGATTACCAAATCAGGTCATGTTCGGTATAGGGTATCTTCATGCCACATATAACTGGCACTTAGCTGAATGATTCTTTGTTTTTCTCTGGATGTCATACCTTGAGGCAACTTGCTGGTTACCAAATAGTTGGCTACGTTTGCATACCAAGGGGTGAAAGTAGAAATGGCAAATAAATTTTCATCTGGAAAATCATCATCTACTAGAGTACTGTCACCTGTATGGATAATTCTAGACAGAAAATCGGCGACCAAGTTATCTCTTCCAGGCCTGTCTATGATAGTGATATTAAATTCTTGTAGTAACAAGAGCCATCTAGTTATTCTAGCATTGTAATAGGTTTATTCATTAGAAATCTGATAGCTGAGTGATCTGTGTGCACAAAAACTGTGTATCTTGTTATATAGTGTCTAAACTTGTTGATGGCATGTACTACTGATAAGAATTCTTTCTCTGTGACAGTATAGTTTTCTTTAGCAGGTGAGAGGTTCTAACTAAAAAAGTATATAGCATAATGAATCTGCCCTTCCCTTTGTCCTAATACATCTCCCAAAGCGGTATCTGAGGCATTTGTATAGATATGGAAAGGAAGAGACCAGTTTGGACCTCTCAAAGTAGGAGCACTTGAAAGTTTTGTTTTTAAGATTTCAAAGGAGATTTGGCATTGCTCATCCCAACATAATTCAGCATCTTTCGTTAGTAGTTTGAAAAGGGGGGCAGCTAGGTTTGTAAAATTTTGAATAAACCTCCTATATGCCCTAAAAAACTTTTGATTTCCTTTTGTGAACTAGGGATCTTAATTTGGGAAATAATGTCAATTTTGGTAGGGTCCACTCTTATTCTGGTACTAGAGATGTGATGACCTAGAAAAATTCCTTCAATAAGCATCATTCTTGATTTTCCATGACTGAGTGAGAGGTTGGTCTCTCTACATCTAACCAGTACCTTCTTCAAATTATCCAATCCCTATTGGAAATCATCCCCATATACCGTGAAGTCATCCATGTAGACTTCCACACAATCATTTTTCAGATCGGAGAAAATAGCCAAGACAACCCTCTGAAAGGTAGTAGGGGCATTACATAACCCAAAGGGGAGAACCCTATAAGCATAGGTTCCCCAAGGGAAAGTGAATGTGGTCTTATCCTGGTCTTCTGGTGAAATTTGTATTTGATTGTAGCCACTAAACCCATCCAGAAAAGAAAAGTACCTCTTCCCAGATAAAGTATCCAAGACCTGATCTATGAAAGGTAAAGGGAAGTAGTCTCTATAGGTGGCCTTGTTTAGCTCTCGAAATTCCACACAAATCCTCCATTTCCCATTTTTCTTTGGTACAATAACTAATGGGGAGACCCATTTGCTATCTGATATAGGGTAAATGAAATTGGCTTGTAGGAGTTTTTGGAGTTCTTCCTTTACTATATATTTCAAGGCTGGGTTCATTCTTCTCTGGGGTTGTCAGATAGGTATGATTTGATCGTTAGTGTAAATATGATGCATACATGTATCTGGTTGGATCACTTTCATGTCATAGTAATCCCATGCAAACGCATTGGATTTCCCCTGAATCATTTGTACCAGCTTTTGTTGTTAATCTGTTTCTAGGCTGGCATTGATATACAGGGACTTCCCAGGTCTGATTTCTACAGCTTGGACAGTAGACTCCTTCCCTTCCTCTATTTTCAAAAGAGTGGTTGTTGTAGAAGCAGAAGGGTGCCAAATTTCTTGAAATTCAGGGCTAAAGATGTGTGTGTAGTTGGGGAAAGATTGGGGATAATCAATGCATGCCGAAGCAGCCAAGAATAGACTTAGGATTTGTTCTTCAGAGTGTTCTTGTACTCATTTTACTTGTTCAAGTGTCAACAAGGGTTGGGTACAGTCCTCCTCCCCATACGGATTCTCCAACCAGAGAAGGACTTCCGTGGCTGGTTGGGCGGGGGGGAAAAGGATAAGTTTCTGACTTTGAGTGCCATTGGAAATTGTCATTTCTCCAGATCGACAACTGATGAATGCATTAGCAGTGGCCAACCAAGGTCATCCTAGTACCACTGGGTGTCCTGGTTTGGGGGATTTGGGATGGATTACCATGAAATCCACAGGGTATTCCCAAGAGGCCAATGTCATTGTTATATCATCTAAACTTCCTGTTGGGGTGATGACTGATTTATCTGCAAGCTCTAGCAAAGTTTGTGTCAGTCTTAAGTGATCTAGTTGCAGTGTTTTCATAGTGTTTACTGACATCACATTTATTGTTGCCCCTAGATCAATCAATGTGTTAGGCAAGGCAACACCATTGATTTCTATGGTTACCACTGGGTTCCTTGGATCACTATACTTGGAAGGAATTTCTGTTATAAACTCGGATAACTGTCCTAACACCCGTATGACAGGAGGTTCCTTCCTCTTTCTCCTTGGCTTTTTAATGCAAAGGTCCCTTACAATTTTAGCATAGATAGGTATGTCTTTAATGGCTTGTAGTAATGGGATATTTACACATATATTCCAGAGTTCAGTCTCAAAGGTTCCTCGGTTTTCTTTATGAGCAACCTTTCTGGGTAAGGGGGATTCACTTCATGGGGTGTTTCTGCTGCAAAGGAGTTGGGAGAAGGGATTTCTTGTGGTACTGGAGTGTTTTTTCCTTCATCCATTGGATCGGTCATCTGTTCTTCTCTTTGAACCGTTTGGGCACCTATTTGTTCCTCTTGGTTTGTGTGATTATGCACGTGTTCCTCTTGAATGACCATAGTGGGATTTGTTTTGTTTACAATCCTTCTTGACCTTAATTCAATTCCATTAAATGGAGTTGGCGTTATTACATATGTAGGAAAGGTTTTTACTTCAAAATTTTGTATAGGTTGTGTCGATCTGTTATTTGGGTTAGGGATAGGTTGTGCAGGAATAGGAGTAGGCCAAAGAGGGTTTTGGATGGGTGCAGCATGCATTGGTTGCTGCATATTTTGATTCATGGGTAGTGAAAGTGGTTGTTGTGGTTGTGGAGGTGGAATAAGAGCAGGAGGGTTAAAAATTGGGAGCAACTGTGAAATATTCGAAGGATAGTGTGGATAGGTGGGAAAATTTGTTGGTTGAAAGGGGACATTTCCATATGCAGGTCCTCTCCAACCCTGTTTCCAAGGTTGGGTTTGTGTTGACCACTGAGGATAAGACATGGGAGGTACCCATTGTTGTTGGGGGTATTGTGTACTTGGGTCGGCAAACATGTTGGAGTTTTGTTGTCTCCATGGTCTCCTAGGGGGGTACGATGTCTCAAGTTCTCCTCCTCCCTTGAACATGGCCTTGAGTCTAGGGAGAGAAGGGCATTCATTAGTAGCATGGTTCTCTGTGAAAATAACACAGAGTTCAATAACATTGAGGGGGCATTCCTTTTCAGGGTGTTTCCTCCTACACTAATGACAGAAGATTGCTAACGCAACATTTTCTTCCTCTTGTTTTCTTTTAATTTGCATGGTATCTAGTTGGGAACTGATGGTGTGTAGGATATATTCTTAAATTTTTCCAATAGATTTCTTAGCTCAATCCTTGTGACACCTCTGGATGTGGGTTTAGCAATTCTATTGGTAGGGTCCCTTATACTTTTCCCTGTTTTAGCTTGACTGCGAGAGTATCTTTTACAGTACTATGTTATGTCTGCAAATGGTTTTTGGTATATGTCCCTAGAACTCATAAGGTTTAACACTTCAATGCAATCATCCTGCACACCCTTTAGAAACACAGTCCTAATTGTAGCTATATCTAAGGAAAATTGCTTAGTCTTTTGGTAATTGTATAAGAACCTTTATAAGTAGTCTTCTAAGCTTTCTTCTTCTGATTGTTGCATTTTGAATATATCATTCCTAGCATCCCTAGGTCTGTAGTAATCCTAGTATTTCTGGAGGAAGGTCTCCTTCATACCATCCCAAGACAAAATTGTGTGTTCCCCTAAGCTCATGAACCACCGTAGTGCCGAATCTTTTAGTGTGGCTGGGAAAAGTTTTAATGTCTGAGCACTATCTGTGTAGTTATAGCTTCTACACAATATGTCAAATTCAAATAAAAACGAGTCAGGGTCTTCTGTTGACATACCTCTGAAATGAGGAAGTGAATATAATGGAATGTTCTTCATAGCAACGTCTTTAGCCATATCCAGTATGGGGAATCCAAATGTCTTTGTTTCATTGGTTGTGTTTCCCTCTTCTTCTGCCATGTTTCTGAGCACTCTGCAGGGAGGTGGTGAATTTTCTCCACTGAGTGATGGTTCCACCACCGATTTCTCTGGTATCTCTATTTGTTCCAAGGTTGTGTGTGGTCTTCCAACAGCAGATGTGGCCTCTTCTATTATCACCTCTGCTTCTTTTCTAGTTTCTCTTCTGGATGGGGTCGTCAATGTTGTCTCCTTTTCTTGTTGCCTTCTGTTTGTAATATGAACAGTGGCTTCGGATTTGGTTCCTTTTGTTGTTGTTGCAATGGCTGCCTTTGAGCTCTCTCCTCTGAGAATTTTTCCTACACGAGTTTTCGATGAATTAGTATAAGGGGGGGGGTTTCTTTGTTGTTTGTTTTTCTAGTTTTTCTGAGATTTTAGGAGCAATAAATCTGCCTTTATTATCCCTGTCCCTACTCATAAAAAAAATGAAATCAATGAAAACACAAATTCCTAATTAAAGGTAGGAGGACAACCTGACTTTGGAGCAACCCCACCAAAGTGGATGCACAGGTTCTTACCTTTCATCTTACTGTCTTCTCTCTGCCCTCAGATTATCCTCAAATCCAATCCAATACTTCATCAAACCAAAAAAATATATGCTACTTGTTACCATTTACAACTCCCCGGTAATGGTGCCAAAATGTTGGTGCGTAAATATGTTCATTGTATATCTCACACTCATTTAAATGTCAATCTGGGATTCGTAATCGAAAGAGTCGTTACACCATATGTGCCGAGAACAAGTAACCTATCTAAGTCTGTTGCATATAGGAAATAATTAATAACATAAAAATTCCATTTCTAAGATCTCTAAATACTTCAAAATATCCTCTGAACCTTAAAAACTGATAATAAAACTTAGACAAACAATCAATCAAAGAGATGTTGTCTCGGAGAAACAAGTATGTTCATGTTAGGCACTTGTATTGAAAAGATGAACTTTAAGAAGATTGTCTCATGTAGCAGTTAAAACAATCAACTCCAACCATTCTTGAAACAAAAACCAACTTCAACTTCATGTAATTCAATCAAACTAGCACAAGGAAAATTCAGTATAACTGAAAGACTTTATTACAGCACATGAAGATGAAAGATAAAGTCTCTTGGTCCCCTGCGATACTACAATCATAAACTTAAAATATCAGTCCCACACTTCAATCATGAGATAGCTACCTTCAACATTGGATAATAAAATGTATATTCGATCTAGAATTTGCCTATACACACCAATCCAAACTGATTAACTCAATACTCAATCCTGAGAATGAAATAAAGACAAATCACACACACACGCTGCTGTAAACTACAAACACACAGAACGTATACAATGAGGTTTACCTTAGTTGGGGCGGTTGGCCCTTGTCGAACCAACAAGGAACCTCTTAAGGAGTTAATAGGCTAAAACTTTCACTCACATCCAAGAATTGACATAAAAGATCTTCTGTATTAATTCAACTGGTAAATTGGATCAACAGTCTTTTACTTCATACATGACGACAACAAGTATTGTCTGATTCTTATCGTATATTTCTTACATTCCTTTCTACACAACATTCCTTATATAAGGTAAGTCGATACTACCAATATTTATGGATAAACATTAAACAGTTCGGGAAATTCCAGAATTAAGATTTACATCGAATTTTGAGGAGTTGACTCCATCCTCATGACATGAAGTGCATGAGCGATGGAGTCTCTTGCAACTGGAAAACTAACTTGGACGCTTCTATCGAAGCGTCTTCTCAAAATCTCCACCATTATCCAGGTCCAACTGGCACATCTCGAAACAGAGGTTTTAGTACCAGATTGCACACAGTCGCAAGTCTGGTACCAAAATAGAACAAAGCAAGGAGTACCGGAATAGCGCACGTCTTGGTACTGGATAAAAATTGTCTTGGGTACCGGAATGGATTCGGTACCGGATTACATGGTGTCTGGTAGTGCCGGATAGACTGCTCATAAATCAAATTATTAGAACTATACAAAATAAAACACTTTCAATCGAATTAATTAAATAAAGTTAAACAAACATGCTTTAAATCACCAATTACCTCTTGTAGACATGACATAGATATTAGGCATGTATTTTGGGAGGGAATAGTCCAGTATAGGTTTATAACAGAGGCAAAAAGACTTAGATAGAGGGTAAGATAGGGTATTATCTTATGGCAAAATGGAGACTCAACACTTTTTTTCCTCCAATTGTTGAGGTGTCAACCTTGTAGGTTGAGGTGTTTTAGAAGAAGGAGCATTGTTCTCTCTATAGATGTTAGGATTGGTCCTTCTAGTAGCCATATCCATATTTTTACTTTCAGCATTTCTTGCCACCTTAAATGCATTCTCCGGTGATTTGGGTTCACAAAGGCGAACCTCATGTTGAATGTTATCCTTTAAAGTTCCTATGAATACATCAATCAAGTGCTCATTTGGAATATTTGTTACCTTTATATTCAATCTTTGGAAGTTCTCAATGTGCTCGATAACTGAACCCTTTTGCTTGAG
>ML779783.1:516815-533900 GCA_009831015.1 Picea engelmannii
TATAAAATTTTGGCGATTTTTAAGGTAAAATAATTTTATCCTATAGAATTTGGGCGAATCATTTTTAAAATAGTGAATCTCGTTTTTGGAAAAACCATGGAAAATTAGCCCATGAGCGAAATTTAGCCCCTAAAATCATCCCTTCTCCAAATCCCCATGGAGAAAAGTTGTTTTTACATCTAATTGTTCAAGATGTAAATCTTCTACTACCAAGAGACTTAAAATAGTCCTAATTGAAGTCATTTTAACAACAGGAGAAAATCTTTCATCAAAATCTATACCTTTCTTTTGTGCAAACCCCTTTACAAGAAGTCTATCCTTGTACTGCTTTTTGCCTCCATCTTCTTCCTTCAAATTTTAAACCCATTTATTCTGTAATGTTTTTTTTCCTGCAGACAACTGAACCAAATCCCAAGTCTGATTATTTACCAGGAAATCCATTTCCTCTTTCAATCCTTGCTCCCACTTATGTTTAGTGTCTACCTACATTGCATCTTCTTAACATTTTGGTTCACCAGAATCAGTCAACAATAAATAATACAATGAAGGAGAGTATCGTTTAGGGGGTCTACTTAACTTGGTAGATATTTTAACAACACTTGCATGAGTTTGAGGTACCTCTTGCTCCTGTTGTTTTACATTTTGATTTTCTGGTTCCTTAGGAATTTGTTTTTCAGTGATCTCATCAAACACTGTGTATTCTGGTTTTTCTTTTTCTTGTATATTTCCCTGCAACTGATCTTTGTACATGACCTTCTCATTAAATATGGCATCTCTACTCCTAATGATTTTGTGATATTCATAATCCCATAAGTGATAACCAAAATCATTAACATTGTATCCAATAAAGGTACACTTCTTGGATTTTGCCTCAAGCTTTGTTCTATTTTCTTTATCAATATGGACAAATGCTTCACAACTGAAAATCTTCAAAAAAGAATAGTTTACCTTTTTACATGTCCATGCCTCCTCTGGAATTCCACCATCCAAAGAGATTTAAGGTCCTTTGTTTATTAAGTAAACAACAGTATCTACAACATCTACCCATAACTATAAGGGCATACCAGCATGTAATCCCATACTCCTTGCACGCTCCATGATTGTCATGTTCATCATTTCTGACACACCATTTTCTTGTGGTGTTCCTGGAACTATCTTCTCTCTACGAATCCCATGGTATGAACAGTAATCATCAAAATCCTTGTTGCAATATTCACCTCCATTGTCTGATCTGAGACACTTCAACCTTTTTCCCGTCTCATTCTCAACCAAAGCTTTCCATTTCTTAAAAGTATCAAAAACATCAGATTTTTGTCGAATGCAATAAGCCCGAGTTTTTCTAGTTTCATCATCAATAAAAGTAACATAATAACGAGAGCCACCAAAATATGATACACAAGTTGGTCTCCATACATCTGTATGCACAATCTCTAACCTTTCACTCATCTTTTCTTTTTCGAATCTGAGAAATCTGACTCTCTTTTGTTTTCCATAAACACAATGCTCACAGAAATCCAAATCAATTTGTTTAAGATCTGGCAACAAATTTCTTTTGTGAAGTATCTGCATCCCCTTCTCACTCATGTGTCCAATCCTATGATTCCACGGTGATGTATCCACTCCTGTAAAATCTAAAGAGATAGAAGAGTCAGTATTACCAGTACATAAATACAATGTACCTGCCTTCTCTCATTTTTCTATCACCGGTGATCCTTTGGTGACCTTCCACATCTTATCTGTAAATATGGATATACAACCTTCACTTGCCAACTGCCCTACTGAAATTAGATGTTTCTTTAGATCTGGAACATGTCTTACCTCTTTCAACAACCATTAATTTCCATTCCTTTATTTTATTTTTACCTTTCCCATTCCAACAATTTTGCATGGTGCATCATCACCCAAATGAACCTGTCCAAGATCACCTTGAACATAATCTAGAAAATGTTTCATATGGGGTGTGGCATGAAATGAAGCCCTTGAATCTACTACCCAAGACTCAGAAATATTATCTACAGAAAGAATCAAAGTGTCTTGTAACACATCACATGTTACATTTGCTTCCTGATTTTTCTCGTGCTGTCCGTCTCTTTGTTTCGTTGGAACTCTACAGTCTTTCTTCAGATGTCCTTTCTTCCCACAATTCCAGCACTCTATCTTTCCCAGTCTGGATTTGGATCTTCCCTTCCTAGAATTCTTATTGTTCCCTAAGCCATTTCCTCTATCCTTTTTTCTTCCCCTGTTCTCCACGTTTAACACATTACCTGATGTCTCACCTGTGTTTTTCCGTCGCATTTCCTCACTAAGGATAACACCAACAACATCATCAAATTTTAAAGTATTTGAACCAAAGACAGAGTTACTTACAACCATGACCAAGCCATTCTAGCTTTCTGGAAATGAGTACAAGATTAAAAGAGCCCTGACCTCATCATCAAATTCTACTTTTACAAAACTTAGTTGATTAATAACCGTATTAAATTCATTTAAATGATCTGCAACATACCCACCTTCTCACATCTTCATATTAAATAATCTCTTCATTAGAAATACCTTATTGGACACCGAGGTTTTTTCATACAGTTTAACCAATGCGTCCATCAACTCCTTCATTGTCTTTTCTTTCAAAATATTGAAAGCCATCGACGTTGCCAAGATCAGTCGTATCGTTCCTAGTGCCTTTCTGTCAAGAACCCCCCATTCTTCATCCTTCATGGTCGTCGGCTTCTTTGCTATTCCACCCAATGGTAGGAATAGATCCTTCTGATATAAATAATCTTCCATCTGCATCTTCCATAACTGGTAGTTTTGGTCGTTAAATTTCTCAACCCTAAACTTTTCATCTTCCGCCATTGCTCCCACTCGAACCAAGAACCCTCTTTTCCTGCAAGTTACCTTTCTCTCTAATATCAGTTGTTATAAAAACAGGATCGCGGAGCAATGAAATAAAACACATAAGATACAAAATACAATAGAGACACAGATATATGTGGTTCACCTAGTGTGGGCTACGTCCCACCAGAGAAATTGTCAATTCCTTCCTTTATTAGTATCTAGCAAATGAAGGGATGCAACCTACAACACACTCGTTGTAACTTCCTCTTCTTTATATCACAGTATCCTCACTCAAAATACAATATTCGCAATGATACATAGCTGCAATACATTTTCCTCATAAAAGAGGGTTGCCTTCTAGGGCAAAAAATCCTAACATAACTTCTATTGTCAGATCTGCAACCTTATAATGAATGGTCCAGATTTACTATGAAATTACAATATACATTTACAAGGAAATTTTTCCTTCGGGGGCCTGCTTTCCCCCGGACCCCGCAAGGGGGGTAACCCCCCCTACACTCCCCTGCATGGAGAAGTATACATTCTTCTAGGGTGTAAAGTCTTCACGGGGTATAAACACAGCTGAAACCAAAGACCTCTTAATTAGGAAGATAATTAGCTCCACAACCAACATTCCAAACCAGAGAGGTCTCTCTCAATATAAATTAAGCTCAATGGCCAAAGATTAAATAGAAATAAGGTTTTAATATGTGGTGGCAGAGCAAAGAGAGAAATCCATTTGGCATGGAGTCAACTTTGAAGAAAATGGAACTATCTGTGACCGGTGGTAGAACTATCAAGGAAGAAGAGGCTATATAGGTGATAATATTTCAGTTTAAATATTGTTGTTGTATGATAGAAGAAAGAGAAAACAATTAACCACATTCAGAGCACCAGCTGAGATGAATTCTGATTGGGTTAAGAAGAGATAACAATACTTAAATTGCTTAAATCTAAAGCTTCAATATCAGATGAATTCCAGACCATTAGCTTTCCAATTTAAGCATATAAAGGTTGCAGATGAAATGAGAAAAGAACGTAGGAAATACATACATGAGAGGTAAAGACACACTTCATATCACCACCACAAGAATATCTGGTATGAATAGCACTGTACTTCTGCATTAATATTTCATTAAACTTCAGAAAAATTACAAAATGTTCAAAATAAATCTCCTCTATGTTTCTGAACTCCCTTAGTCAATAAAAACTAAAAATATATATAGAAAAGACCCTTCCCCAAGCTGAGGAGGTCGAGCTCAAATCCTTCCCAAAGTTGGCTTTGGTTACAAAATTATAGCAACACGTTTAGAACTGTTTGCTAGGAAATATGAATCAATTTTCTGGAAAATAGGTTGTAAAGATCCATTCGAATATTTTAAACCATGACACCTGTGAAGAAACTAAGAGAGGTTTTTGTGAATGGGATCATTATTGACAAAATCCTCTTTCATTTTTTGAAAATTCATCTCCATAGTCTCGGGATCGGCACCCAAAGATAATAACTAAAACAAGAAATCATTAAATGTTTAAATCTGAAAAATAGGCTGTAGAGATCCATTCGAATCTTCCAAACCATGAAAACTGTGAAGAAACTTTGATGGGTTCGTTCTTGACAAAATTGTCTTTCATTTTTTGAATATTCATTTCCAACATCTTGAGATCCGTGCCCAAAGATAATGAATAAAACAAGAAATCATTAAATGTTTAAATCTGAAAAACATGTTGTAAATATCCATTCGAAACTTCCAAACCATGACACATGTGAAGAAACTGAGAGATGTTTTTTTGAATGGGATAGTGCTTGACAAAAACCTCTTTCAGTTTCCAAATATTCCTTTCCATGTGGTCAAAAATTGATCTTTAAGTTGACTCCAAAAACAGTCATTTCTAGAACTTGCACAACGAACTTGCACAACAAACTTGCGTAGCGAATTTCCTTTTGATATTTTCTTCTATTGTTTGGCTTTGATTGATGGTTGAAGGTCATTGATTGATAGTTTGACACTTGAGATGATGATAAGCATACCTAGGACCACTTAATTGCCCTTTCAAACACCATTTTCTTCAACATCCTAATATATGTCAAATACTCAATTCAGACTTTGACCCTTGAGCAAATTATAGGACAGTAACACATTCTAATATAAGATCATCAATGCACTGGGAAATGGACAATGCACCAATGTTACATGACAATTGCAACACACCGATGAAGTTTTTCAAATTATGAATGCATGTTTTCTAAAGATCACTTATATTATATATTAATTCAATCATTAAATAATTTTATATTCTAACTTGTGTATTTTGTCAGTCGACCTACAAAGTTGAACTAACCCCAATCATTAGAAACCTTATCTTGATATGCCTATGATGATAACTAGACTTGAGATCGATCTTATTGAAGTATTTTTCTCATTAAAGTTGATCTAACAAGTCATCAATGCCCAACAATGGATACTTGTACACTTGTAATTGACAATGATTTTGTTCAAAGAGCAAATAATCTACATAAATTCTCCATTTTTAGTCCTTCTATGAAACTAAAACAATGGTAGCTCCATAAGGTGACGAACTAGGTGGACAACAAATCCTAAATTTGTAACTTGATCTCCTTATTTTCCAACAATGAAGTCTTGCTTGTCTTACCTTAGAGTTGCAAGTCATCGTTAACAAGGATGTGCTTTACATAACATAGGCCTACATTGCACTCTATAAATAAAGGAGTGTCTCTAGCTACAACCAATTCCTAGTCAAAAGGCATAACTACAAGGTAAAGTGAAAAATGAGCATAGCCTAAAGGTTCCACGAATTGGGGTTTTTCTTCTTTAGGTGGTGTAATTACTTTAGGGAGTGGGGTAACTTGGGAGCAATCTTCCCTCTCGAGTTACTTTTTTGGCAGGTTCTCTAGCGGCCCGCTTTTAAATTTCTGGCCAATCCAGAACTCTAATCGATTTTTTGAGCATATGGGTTGGTTTAAAATGGGGCAAAACCCCTAGGCTAAGATTTTGAAATACATGGAACTTTGATCCATGCAAAACTCAGACTACCCCTGAAAATCTAATCGGATTCAGACCCATTTTTTTGTGTGAAAAATGAAACTCGGAAGAGAAGATTGCTCCCCAGTTAACCTACTCCATTACTTTAAAGTTGCAAGTCAAACTTGGCTGGTCATATGAAACAACCAAATTAACGGGTCAGCAAGTCAAACTTGTTATCAACAACTCTAACCATCTAGTAATGAGTTCGATTCATAAGGCCAATGAAAGACACTTTATATGTCCTAAAATATAAAAATGTCATGTCATTTTACTTATATAATTTTCACGGTTTGATTTAAAAACAAAGAGATTTCAACATACACAACTAAAGTTTCCCATGTTCAATTGAGGTAGGGAAAGAATACTTTGGCATCTAAATCATCAAACTTTGAGTCTAACAATGCAACGACAATCTAACAACGGCCTATTTTAAGGTTATTTCAAAGAAGTTAGCGTTCTGACAATAAAATTTATGAATTAGTTTTCATAGAAAGTTATGTTGAAGGATGGGACCTGATTAAATTCTTACAATTCGCCTCAATAACATGGTCAAACTCTGATCGCCTACAGGAAACCGGGGAAATCTTTGTCATTACAGTTCCTGCAATCTGTGAAGTCCCTCTGGGGAACTAGTGATTGCAAAGCAAATGGGACAACATATGGTTTCCTTCATAATTGCAACTGTACAGGATTTAGGATTTATACCCACATCATTGAACGTATACCATTGTTTGAATGTGAATTTGGAAGTGACTGTATCCCTGAACAAAATTTACTTATATTGAGCATTTTTCGTTAGAATTGAATCTTTTTCCTCAAAGCGGGAATAATCCTTTCACAGACCTTCGAAATTCTGCTCAGGCACAGAAAATTTTCAAGTAAAAATTTGCTGCGATAAGATTGTAAATATGGTTTCGAAAGGAGAATTGTCTTCTTTGAAAAACTATTAGCTATGATAATTTTCAGTTTCAATCGATTCTTCCTGAAGCAATACAAGAAAAAACTATTTAAACTCTGGTTAAAAAATATAAGCATAAACTAAATTTGCTGTTGATGGGAAGAGGCACAATCCAATAGGCAGAATCTATAATTTTTGACATTATGCTCTGAAGCAAATGTGATAGTATTTTCAGGATCAGACATACTGAAATCAAACCAATTCAATTCAATTCCTCTATTCAACAATTAGTTGTGAAATCTAATGTGCTTTGATTGTAGGAGGTATTCAATTCCTCTATTCAACAATTTGTGAATGATACTGCGCATCCAATTCTGGAGGAGTCAAAAGCACTTGCTGCTGTGGGGTGTAGCACACGGTTAAAATATACATTCTGATGGGTTTTCCTTTTATTTTTGATCTTCTGTACTGATAGTAATGCAACTGAATGTTATAGAGGACTTGTTTGAAATTTGACAGAAAATCAAATTTATTTGTCAAAATGGCAAATGGGTTTGTTGAAACAGCATTGTTAAGGTTCGGGAGAGTCCGAATTGGAAACGGGAGAGCGTCCCCGTCCCCGTCCCCGTCCCCGTCCCCGCTCTCGAATCCGGAACGGGAGAGCGTACCAGTGCCCCGCTCCCGATTCCGAAACGTACTCCATTAAAAAAACATACGAGAGATCTAAACAAGAACATCAAATTAAGGGGATGGACGTTAAACTTTAAAGATTTAAAACCCTAGCACGACCTACTCAACCCAACCCAACCCAAAAAAGATGAGGGAGGGAGGGAAGGACGGAAAACCATTTTTGTCACCGTTTTCAGTTACGCGCCCCCATCTCAGCCATTTGTGTGTTTAAGCAGCAGCGAAGGAAAAATCTTCCCAGCAGAGAGCTTTTAATCAATAGTGATTAGTGTGGGAGGTATCTACAGCAAGCATTTCAGGAGTTTGTGAGGAAATCAGAGTATTTTCTCTACAGTGGGTGCTTTCCAGCTGTGGGTTCCCAGGTTTTTATTTTTCTTGAATTTATTTCGCACCAGTGGGTTTTCTCAAAAATCATTCTCTAGTCTCTCTTACTTTCATTTTCATTTCCATTCTCCAAACATGTCAACTGGTGATGCTAGCATTAGCCCACACCACGAATGGGGCTCTAATCCAGCACAAGATTTTGCTGATGATGAGAATAATGTTCCTATTAGCGGAGAATCCTCCTCATTTTTTTCAAGTTCACTGCCTTCATCAGAGACTGGGGGCTCTTCTTGCTTGAAGAGACCTTTGACAGATGCACTGGTTGATATGATTGATTTTAAGAGTGAAGGGGGCGTTGATCTTGCTATAGCAAGGTTTTTCTTTGCATGTGGTATCCCATTTTATGTAGCCCGTTCTCCGTATTTTAAGCGAATGGCCCTTGCTATTAATGATAGTCTTGCAGGGTACAAGACACCTAGTTATGAGAGGCTTCGCACAGTCTTGGTTGACAAGGAGAAAGCCTGCATCGAGAAGATTATGGCCCCTATGAAGGTGTCATGGAGTGTAGATGGATGTTCTATTGTGATGGTTGGTTGGACAGACACTCGAAATCGTCCACTTTTGAACATTATTGTATCTTCAACCTCTGGTCCCTATCTTTTGAGGGCAATGGTTTGGTCAGAAGAAAACAAAAATGCTATCTTCTTGAAGGACCAGTTATGTAAGGCCATTGATGAGGTAGGGCCATCTAATGTTGTGCAAGTTATTACAGATGCAACCCCTGTTTGCAAAGCTGCAGGATTGATGGTCCAAAAACAATACACACATATTTTTTGGATGCCATGTTATGTGCAGGCATTGAATAATGCACTAATGGACATTTGCAAAACAGCCTGGATTGCTGAGTTAATTAAAGATGGACAAAAAATCCAGATGTTTATATGTAGTCATCACCAATCACATGCCATTTTCCAAAAGTTTGCTAAGGTGGAGTTGCTTAAGCCCGCTGATACTACTAGATTTGCATCGTACTACATTCTTCTTCAACAGCTATGGGAGGCAAAAGGGGCTCTATGTACCACTGTTATCAGTGACACGGGGGCATCATGGATGCAATCTTCATCAGACATTGCCATTGAGGCGAGGCGTAAGATTCTCGATGATCATTTCTGGAATGATGTTAAATTTGTAGTTGATTTCATTGAACCACTATGTGATATGATTCACTGTGCGGATACAGGTAGACGATGCTTAGGAGAGATATATGAAAACATTAACCATGTGTGTGAGAGGATTAAATCCATCACCGATAAGAGAGATTCCAGCTTATATCCACAATTAGAGCAATGTATACATGGGCAGTGGAATGAGTTGAACGCGCCTCTTCTTATGGCATCTTATGCTTTGAATCCAAAACGGGATGTTGATGAAAGAAGGCCCCCCTTCAATAATATAAGGGTAATGGAGGGATTCCTGACTGCAGTGAGTATGATTTATTGTACAGAAAAGAAGGAGGCATCCATCATCCGGTGTCAGTTTGCTGGCTTTTTGTGTGGAGAAGGTGAATTTGGCACAAGGGAAGCTGAGTTTAATAGGCGCATTGGCATGGATGCAATAGAGTGGTGGTCACTTCATGGCAGACATGTGCCAAAGGTACAAAGATTTGCTATACGGTTGCTCTCACAAGTAGCTAGTTCCTTGGCCTATGAGAGGAATTGTACTAATGGTGTTATTCACTCAACGAAGAGAAATCGATTGGGATTAAAGAAGGAAGAAAATCTGGCTTACATTCACAGTGCCCTTCAACTTCTTTCCCAGAAAGACCTAGGGTACCAGGAAGGCCCTTCTAAGAAATGGAACTAATTCACAGATGGTGCAATATCTGTCTCCCTTAGCCTTTGTTATCCAAAGAACTTGGTGGAGTTAGGAATCTAGATATATATATGCTTCAAATAAAATTCGATTCATGTATTTGTGTTCTAGTCTAATATTCTATCGGTTATCGCAGGTTGCAAGATTTATTATTGGAGCAATTTCACAAGCAAAGTCTTTATTTATTGGTGTATTTTCTCCTCTTCGAGTGATCCACTACTCCATTTCTTTACTGTTGTATGCATCTCTATGATCAATCTTTAGTAGTCCATCTTGTGCAGCATTGTAATTGATTTTTATAGACCAAATTTGGTCTCAGTGGATGTTAACCATAGTCATTATCGTAATAACCAGTGAATGTTATAGTTGTTACCTTTCATATGTCATGCTACAGTGGTATGCCTTTATTTTTCTCTTTGTTTCGAAATGATGTATAATCCAATGTATGGCTGTCTTTGAAGTTTGCAGGTATAAGCTCTTCAGTGATTATTGTATTGGTTATCTGTGTGAAGTTCGTAGTTATAGGAGCATCCAATCTTGGGTTATTGGCAGAAGATCCATTGTATCACTTTGTACTGATGATCCAATACAGTCCCTCCTGCTATGAACATTGGTTAGTATCATGGTTCACGTATCTCAACAGTACATACAATTCAAATCATCTGATTTTTTCAACTTAGCATAAGTTGTTTATTTCAACTTTCCTAATAGTTCTGTTTTCGTCTCCTTAATTTGTTTTTGTTATTTTGAGTTAGTCCCTGTAATGAGGTTCTAGTTACTACTGTTTTATTATTTGATCAAAGATTGAAATTAAGTCTCTCAGGTTACAGCCAAATCAGGCAGTTTCTCTCATGCAAACAATTCTATTTTGGCCAATGTATATTATTTATTGTCGAGTCTTGTGTGCAATAAGCATAAATGTTTCCGGCTGAGGGGAGTGGGCCTGTGTTGATGCAGGAACAAAATGCAAAATTATTCAATGTAGGGGAATAAAAGTGCTCAGTGCTTTTAAGCGCTACTAGAGAGTGTACCTCTTCCCAACAGGATTCAAGGAAGGAAAAGATAGAGCTGACACAGAACGTATTGTTCTCCTTTTGTACATTTTTTTGTGTAATATAAGCAGTGTTTTCAAACCACAAAAAAATGCTCTGTACTTTTGTTATGGACTTATCTCCTGGCAGGCATTGCCATGACCTTTGTGGTCAAGACTCTAAATGTGGATATTTTTTCCATTAAAAAACTTGGCTTCATTTTCTTTCAGCTCAGTGATTGGATCAACAAATGTTGAAGACTGATTAGTCTTCGTTGGTTTCATTCATTCTTTCTATTTGAACAATGCAGAATTTAAATCCCTTATAAACAGTATTATTCATTTTTATATGTTGTTTCTGGATATCACTGTGTAAAATGTTGAGAGATCCCGGCGTTTTGAGTAGACCGGGATCTCTCAACATTTTACACAGTGATATCCAGGAACAACATACAAAATATGACACACTCTGGAAATCTGCATTCGCAAATATGATTCATCTTCTTCCAACATAGGATGGGTTGAAATTTATCTGCATTTGAATATAATTTCTTACCAACTAGAGACAAGCTCATCCAAGATTTTTATAATGGGAAAAATGGTAAACCCAAATCAGTTGTGTAGAGAAATTTTGGATTTGCTCTGTATTATCTCAATTTGTTTGGACTGGCATTCAACTTGTACCAATTAATGTTCATTTATGTTACAAGGTATTAGTGATGGAGTACCATTGTGAAATGCACGCAAGACTAGAATGTTTGGATGATGGGAGATTGTTCACTGTGTTTGTTTTAATCTAGACATAAAACCATATAGCAAGGGGCAAAGTTAACACTCAAAATCAGGAAACGAGAGTTCACTGTGTTCGTTTTAATCCACACATAAAACCATATAGCAAGGGGCAAAGTTAACACTTAAAATCAGGAAACGAGAGAGCACCTACACCAAAAAAGTGTTTTAGTGGCCAAGTCTATGAAGCTTTTCTTTTGTGTGTGGAGCCCAGAAGTTTCCAACTCTCTCAATTTGGAACTCTTGATTATGTATGTCTGTAAAGTCCAGAAGGTTCCAACTTTCCGTTGGTTTGAAACTCTTGATTATGTATGTTTGATTGGTCAACCAAGAAATGACCTTAAAACTCGACAAACTTTGATGAAGGAAGATTTAAGCTTGGACCTGTATTTCTTCAAAAATATAGGGATGAATTAATTTAAACTCGTCACTTTCAAAAAATTGAAGCTTTTGCTTATTCTTGGTCATAATTATGTATGTTTGATTGGTCAACCTAGAAATGACCTTAAAACTGGACAAACTTTGATGTGGGAAGATTTAAGCTTGGACCTGTATTTCATCAAAAATATAGGGATGAATTAATTTAAACTCGTCACTTTCAAAAAATTGAAGCTTTTGCTTATTCTTGGTCATATTCATGCCAAGGTTTAAAAATCTTAATTGAGACAGTGTGTGGAAGACAAGTGAGTCTTCCACCGAAGCACTTGAATCCAAGCTAAATTACGTAAATGGGAAACCCAATTAGGTTTCCAAAACGCCATTGCCAACTTAAACTAAATCTTAAATTGATTTAATTTCTTGAAAATATAATATTTTGTACATATGTTTGGAATTAATGAAAAGCATATATATAACTTTATAATTTTAAAAGTTTAAACTAATTTGTGATCTAATAGCCATGAATTTGCAGTAAAACTTTGTGGGTAGTTTTGAAATGTCCAACTTTTCGAGTGGACACACACTCCACCCATCATGAGGGAAGGGACAATAAAAGCTCAATAATACAAAAAGAGAATGTTGAAGAATAGATTTATAGGGTAAGGATAGGAGATAGTAGTGTTTTCTTCTTCTCTCAACTGCTATCTCATGTGCTTATCCTATAAATCAGTTCTTCGACATTCTCTTTTTGTATTATTGAGCTTTTATTGTCCTTGATGATGGGTGGAGTGTCCACTCGAAACGTTGGATGTTTCAAAATTATTGACATAGTTTATCTCCAGAAAGTTTTCCTATAATTATGATTAATTGTGAAAATATACACACTCAACTATAATTTAATTTAATTTTAAGGTTACCGCTAAGTTAGACATTAAATTTGTGTATGGGACTTTCTTGTTTGTAGGACAAGGGATCCCTTCCGCACATGGATTTGACTGCTAAAGTCTATGAAGGTATACATACCCTACCCCCTATGGATTGAAACTTGTGACCCTCATGTTCTTAACCATTAGGCCCACTCGGACTATATATTTGGGTGACTTTAAAGACATGGTATTAGCATGGATGCAAATGTACTTAAATGCTAAGAGTATCTAATAGGCAAGTTTAAATATTTTGTGTAAAGTCAAAGAAACATTATTATATGGTTTATTATCATCTTTCATGATAGGATAAAATACTCCTTGTTATTTGTTACTTTGTCTCTTTCAATTCTACCTTTTACAAGAATGGTATTGCCACCCTTAAACCCAAAGGGGCTATTCTCTTTCTTGGAGTTTTTAATGCTAAATTTGCTAGGGCTCAATCAAATATTCTAACTTGTAATTCTAATTTCAACCCCTTATGGATAGAAGAGGATCATAATCTAACCCTTAGATACAAAAGAAACTTTCAAGATATTGAAATGAATTCATGTCATTGAGCTTCTTAGGATGACCCTTGCCATGCCTTGATCATTTGTAATGAATTGGACTAATGGTTTGGTTCTCACCTTATGACATGCATTCATTGGAAAGGTTGAAGTGTCATTGATTGTGGCATATCATGAATTTCTTTGTTGAATAAAATTGATAATATTGAAATAAATGAGGATAATGAGCTATAATATTACCATTGCCCCATCATGGTAACTTTAAATATAGATATGGCCCTCGAGGAAACCACTATTCATAATATGACCAATCGAGTTCTCTTTGACAACAGAAAAACTTATCATCTTCTCCAGGATTTAGAGGGATTATTCAATTTTAATACGAAAAATAATGATATTGAGAATTTAGATGAAAATTTAATTCAAATCTATCTCAATGCTTAGAAATTGTTCTTGAAAACAATATATAAGAGATAAACAACATATTTCTAACCCATGGTATGTGAGCATAGAATTTAAAATTGCAAGAAGAGATATTATGACCACCTCTAATGAGTCTAACAAAACTAGCAAGATTAAATATTGTAAGTCCTTATTTAAAAAATTAATACAAAAAAGTATGCCAATATCTAATAAAAAATTAGAAGAGACTTCTAGATTGTAAAAAAGACCCTAAAACACATTGAGCTATCATCATCCCTAGAAAACCTAAGGAATCAAGTACTATCAACATAAATCAATGTACTTCTCCCTCAAAAAGCTTTATGTTGCCCTCAAATTTTTGAAGACCAAGAAAATGCATCTCTACATTGAGGTTTTCTCCACCAAGGATATAAAATCTAGCATTAAGTGTCTCACAAGTAGAATATTTAGGTGTTAAATAATACCAAATTGAGATCTTAAAACTTGAGAAGGTTTAGATGTTAAATAATACCAAATTGAGATCTTAAAACTTGAGAGTATGATCCTTACCTCATATTGAAAATATTTTCAATCAAGTTGTCAAGTAAGGCTTCCCTAAAAAATGGACTAAAAGATTAATTGTTCCTATTTTCAAATCCATAAACCAAAATAACCTAGCAAATTATCTTGATTAGTCCCCTCTTGGCAAAGTTATTTGGTCTCATTCTTGAAACAAAAATTAGTCACTGAATTGAGGAAGTCATAAAAGGGTTAAAGGACAAGTTATCTTCAAGAATCGACAAGCTATAAATGATCATGTTGTCACCCTTAGAGTTATGGTTGAGGATTGCAAAGACAATTGCATTATTTAGCGGAGATCAAAGAAATGGTGGTAAGCGGAGCTACCTCTAGTATCATGTATAGTTGTCTGCCCAAAGTAATAATAACATTGTGAGGTCTAGATTCATATACAACATGATGTTTCCACAAGTATGGTTGGCCTAAAAGAACATCACAAACTTTAAGGGGGGAAATATCACACAATACCTCATCCTTGAAGGGCTTGATGTTGTAGGGAAGGTGACATTGTTGGTTGACACAAAGATCTCTCCCTTGGCGGAGCCACCTAATGGTGTATGGTTGTGGGTGTGGTGTCGTCGGTAGGTCCAATCACTTGACAACCTATGTTGAGATGAGGTTCTTTTGACTTTCAATATCGACAGTGAAGTGCAACAGAGCACCCTTCACCCAAATCTGCGAGTAAAAAAGGTGCTCACCTTCCTCTGATTCTTAAGGCTCACTTGGTTGGACCTTAGTGGTAGCGATGGTGGCACTGGGTTTTGCATCAATGATTTGCTTCCCCTTGTATGGTTCTGATTCAAATTTGGAACTTGCATCTAACTCCAAGGCTTTCAGCTTCGCCACCAACGACTGCTTCGAGCGACATTCATTGGTATTGTGCCAAGGGATTTTATGAAATTCACACCACTTTCTAGTGTCTTTCTTCATCTTCCCATTACCCTTCTTTGTTTGCGGCTTGGACTAGTTGTCCTAAAGTGGTCCATCCTTGCTTTGTCCTTTGTTTTGTGGGTTGGGCATGCCTTTGCCCTGCTTTTTTTGTGAGGAATTCGCAAATACAAACTCCCACTTCTTTTGTTTAAATTTTTTCTTGGTTTTGACAGCATATCGATAAGTCGCGCCTAGTGATGAGATGTCCAAAAACTCCATTTATGTATGGATGTATCTATGCAAAGCATCACAGTACTTGAGCACTAGATGTTGTTTTGAGACTTTGATACCCAGCTTGGTGCACATGGTATGGAAGAAATTTGTGAACTCTAGCATTGTCTGGTCCCTTTCCTAACGCAGTGTGGTCCATCTCGTATATTGGTCATCATAGTTTCCAACAGGGTAATATTGTTCCTTAATAACATCCCTGAAAGAACCACAAGTGGGTACGACCACAAACATTGTGGATTCCTCTGTGGAATTTTTCTCACAGTGAGTCTTCCACCAATCCTTGACATGGGGGACAACCTTAAGGAGAGCAAAGGTAATCTTTTCTCTATCGAAAAAATTATGGACATAAAATACCCTTCTAACAGATTCAACCATTTATCTAGAGCATCTGAATATATATAACCTTCAAATAAAGGAATATCAAAACTCACTTGTACCTTGAAGGAGGTGATGCCTCCAAAATGGTCGCTTGACGAAGATGTGTCGATTGTTGGCAGGCATCGAAGGATCTAGGAAAAAGTATCCATCATATCGTTCCTTTATCACGTGAGGGCTTGCTCGAGCAACAATTTAATCGAACCTCCTACTCCCTGTCTCTCTTTTCTTCCTTAAAGGGAGGTCGTTAGGGTCAACGAGGGCGGTCCTGCAAAGGATCAAATAGTTCGAGTCTCAACTCCTTGTACCCTGGCCTTGTTGGTGACATGCATAGAGAAACAAATAAAGAGAAGACTGTTATGATACCAATGATTTGCATTTATGAATGGAACAAAATGAAATACAGATTTATAGCAAAAACATGGAGAAACACTAAAAATTTCCTTCTATTAATAAATGGAATATGTTGAAACTGTGAAAATGAAGAATGAAACAAACTCGCTCGAATGGTGGTAGCTTATCTCTGAGAAGAGATGTGACGGCTACGCACATTCGCCAGAGCCCTTACAATGAGGCTGAAAGGCCTTTTTTATCATAAAGAGCAGTGAGGAAACCCTAAACACCCAAAAACCTAACTCTAGGAGATGAAACTCCAACATGTTTGTGGGTCCCAATGGGGTTAGTTGATATCTCAACTTCCTGTGGTCGTAACTTTTGCATACGATCTCTATTTGGCGCACTTGATAGCCCATTAGAAAGGTCTACCTAAGAAGTACAAATTTTGACTAAGCCCGGGCTAGAGCCTATGTCTATCACTTAAGCCTCACAACGTCAAAAAACATCGTTTAGGGCCTCAAAATGGCCCCAGAAGTTTGGGACCCGAAAAACTACCAAAATGGAAAATTGTTCTTTGAGCCAGTGGAATAGGTGGGTGACCATCGATATCCACCTGGATCATTTGTTGTTTTGATGATTTTAGAAAATCCTCAAGCTATCAAAAAAACTGGAAGAAATAGATAACCTTCTTGAGTTCCATAAGGTTGTGATTAAATTCTATAAAAATGTTATTGCTAAGATGAAATGTAATGACGAATGGCTAGTTGACATTAATTGCAATATTGGTGTTAAGAAGGGGTAACCCATTTCTCCCACCCTTTTGGAATCTCTATTAATAAAATTGAGTAATGTTTAGAAGAGGAGGGATGCATTGGTACTAGCATGGCCATGTTCATTGTCATCCTTCTCTTAAACACTGATAATATTGTGTTTCTTGCAAAAA
>ML779783.1:575545-615236 GCA_009831015.1 Picea engelmannii
TACAATATGAAATCAACAAGATTATATAGCCTTTAAAACTTATTTGAGATCCTTAAAATATGGATCTGATAACCACTTCTTCTATTTTTAGTTTTTGGAAGATATCTATCACAAATTCGAATTTGTGATGTGGCAAGAAAAACAGAATTTAGAATTTTTGGAAATATGCTTCTCCAATATTCACCTATATTTCACAAATCAAAATAGATATTAGAAAACTGAGAGAGGTTATTGAAGAGAAACTCTCTCTTATGAAATACCTCCTTCATTTTCTAAAAATACTCTTCCATCTCATCATAATCTATCTTCAAAGACAGTGACTAAAACAGGAAAAACATAGTATTTGATTTCTGGAAAAATGGTGCTCAAAGATTGACCTATATTTCACAAACCAGAGTAGATATTCAGAAACCGAGAGAGGTTATTGAAGATAAGCCCATGCTTATGAAAAAACTCCCTCAGTTAAGAAAATACTCTTCTAGTTAATCAATATCTATCTCCCAAGAAGGTAACTAAAAAAGGAAAATCCAAATTTCCAAATCTAGTCATATTCCTACATTTTAGGAATTGATCCCTAGAATATTTCTATTGATCAAATGAAGTGCCACCTGCACCCATGGATGATATTTGATAATATATTTGATTAATAGTCATCATATTCTCTTGAATACACTTTTTCCAAGTCGGATTTTGACTTTTTGACTAAAATCTATGCATTTTTACCCAAAAATAGAAAGACCACTTAGTCTTCTTGTCTTCTCATCTACCTCAAAAGATGAAAAGGGATGATGTTTTGTATCCCTTTAATTATTATCTATCATTAAAAACCATACCCACATGATCTGGAAACAAAAATAATCTATCTGAGCGAAAAGAAGAGCATTATGCAATTTTATGCGCTTTCGGTGGCTAAGGAGCCAAAATTTATAGCATGTAAGCTACCGAAAGCTCTTCTTTCGGTGGCTAAGGGCAGATGTGAAAACCTGCCTAAGCCACCGAAATCCTTGTTTTGAAAATAACTTTCAATATTGCAAAAATATGTTTCCTCTCAGCTTCTTGATCTTCAAGGCTATTCATTTAAGTTCAGGGTTGCTTCAAATAAGTTGCAGAAATCAGTGTTGTATCTCTTTAGTATGTATTTGTTTCAAAACCAAATAGCACATGATTTGATCCAACACATTTTGATCATGTTTTCTTGTCTGCAACAGCTATGATGAGGTATGCCTTTGTTTGCAAGAGTGATGATAGTTTTACCACAACCGAATGTACCAAATATGGCACATGTTCCTCCAAGCACATAAGGAAATAAAGAATCTAAAACACATGGTTCAATTAACATAGGAATATCAGCTGCAATCTTGATAGAGCCAGGCTGAGGTATATTTTGGATTTAAATGCTAGTTGAATAGGAGCAACAATTTGTGAAATAGAGGCTTCAAAGATTAGTTCTAATATTATCACTTTCAACATCACGTGAACCCTGTACTGTGTGTTGAAACCTCTAGCAAAAGTTCCCCCATATCTGTAGCATAATCACTGCTCCAAGATTGATAGTTTTGTAACCATTTCAAACTTGTCTGAGATTTCAGTGGCTAGGAGAGCCTCGAAATTTGCGTTCAAGCCACTGAAACCTAAAATTAATAAATTTGACTATGTTATTTGAGGAGATAACATCTGGCTCCTTCTAGGGGATGAAATCCTCCCTGTGAGGTTTCAAGGACCACAGATCTGATGCCTTTCCTGGAAAACTCAAACAAAGCCTAAAATCTAGTGTTGCATTGGGCATGGAGTCATCTGACCTTACAACTGATTCCATGCAAACTTGTAACTTGCCTGTAGTCTTTACCATTGGGCTATGGAGTCATTTGACTTGTGAAACCGATTTCTGAAATTTGTCCAAACCTGTGCAACTGATCTCTGTACACCTTCAAAACCTGCCTTTATTCACACAAATAAAATTCTATTTCTACTGCAAATGGGAAAAAATAAATGCTCGAAAAAGAGATTATTTACTGCCCTACTCTACTTTAACCAACTTTGCAATTTGGTTAAGTAAATGTTGACTTCCATAACAGCCATTCAAGCAGTTTTAAAATTGAAGAAACCTTGTCTTTGTCACTGATCAACAACTGAGGTTTGAATTGTAACAACATTGGTAAAAAATCATTTAGGAAATCATACTCACCCGGAACTGCTAATAAGTTTAAAAAAACTGAAATCTTTGGGTTCTCTAGAATATATGATTCCATGAAGGCTGCCAACAGATCTTTGAAACAAAGATAAGAAACATGATGATCCACGGAGAACATTTTCTCAGCTATGACTGCTTCTCTGTTGGAAGACTGATGACCCTCTAATTCTATTGTGATCATATCTTGATCATTTGTAACAACAACCCTTTCTTCAGAATGATGCGTATAAGATAATGACAAAACCGTGTTTAAATCATAAGGATTATGATCATCTAGAAACATGTAGTTGCCAATGCAGTCATCAACTATTTCATTTTCAAAATCGTTTGAAAACTGCTCATGAATTTGAGATGCATACATGTCCATTGAAACATCTGTAAACACTGAAGAATTTGATTCACGATCTGAACTAAACTCACATGCTTGTTGTTGTCCCAAATCTTCTTCACATTCACTATCTTCCTGCTCAAAATATGAACCATACTAACATTCTACTTGCTCATGTGCATACAGATTTTCAAAGTAAACCCACTCTCGGATCCCCCTGGAAGCACAGATATTCTCCTCAATCTCTAGAGAATCTTCAAACAAGCATCTTAGGGATGAAGACTTCCTTTCTAATAGGAGGAGGGAAAGCTCTGAACGGAGACCCATAACATAATATATCATGGCAGCAGTCTTTGTAGGCCGGATTTCCAAAGGCATATCATGATAAATGTTGTAGAACTTTTGATTGAAGACAAACAAAGCTTCGTTCTCCTCTCTCTTCAAATCATAGAAATTAGCGAGATACAAATCAAGGGATTTGTTCTCACCCCAATGTTTCAAAAACGCATTTGACAGCTTGATCCAAGAACCAATGGAATCATCTCTTATACCCTTAAACCAAATAGAAGCATCTATGAACAAAGACTTAGAAAACATCCTCATGATCACATCATCATGAACAATCTCGAATCGATCAACAAAATTTTCAAAGGATTCCAAGTGTCTCTCAGCTGAAACTTGATTCTCTCCAGAAAATTGAGGAAGATATTCAAGGCAGTCAAGAGGATAAGGGTTAAGGTGACATGGAAGCCTTAAAGGCTTGAACATATTCATTATGATTTTAGATAAGAAAGCAGTGTGATGATCATGAGGTGTAACAAGATGATTGGAAGGCTCAATAGTCACTGAAATCTGAGAAGGTTTTGAATCAGTTTTGACCTCTTCAAGGTTATACAGATGATCAGTTTCAAGAGATATTTGAATGAAAAGATCATCTTTATGAACAGGCTGAGGTAAAGAAATAGGATCAACATCAACAACATAAGGAGGCTGCCAGCTTTCCTTTTCTAAAGATGGATATATGAAAGAAGGATGATGATGATCTGAATATACAAAACAAAAAATGATTCACTTGACATGTGAAGGGAAAAGCATGAAGGAGTTGATAAAGAATAAAAAAATCTCATGTAGAAGACTAATGAACTGGTACCTGAGTTTAGAATTTAGCCACTTCATCTTTCTGTCAACCAGATCCTCCCCAATGGAGTCTTTAATCGTGGAGTCTCCAGGCAGATGATTACAGTCAATTATGTGTCCTTCCTTTGTCTGCCATCAAATTCGGATCTATGTCAATCTCCCAGGGAAACTAGCTTCACTTTCGTCCCTGGAAATGACGTCATTTTGTTATCTCTCCAGGAGTCTTTCCCTGACTGAAAAGGGAATGAGCCTAGTAACTTAACGTATTCTCTCAATGTTTACTCAAGTGGATCAAGTCGGGGGACTGATACAAGGTTTACTCAATCAAAACATCCATAGACACAATCATATAGACAAGTCTTTTAGCCAACTCTGTTCAGAGGATTTAATAAAGGTGAATGTGTGGAGAGATCTTATCCTACCAACAGAAACATACATAAACAATATATATGAATGGTCAATATAATAAGCAAGGAATACTTGTAAAGCTTAGTTTATCAGTGTAATGACAAGATGACAGTTCTCAGACACTAGATAAACATAAGAAATGAAATAAATCATTCAGATACAAACATAGAATGGACAAGAGGTAAATCTGAACATTATAGGCAAAAGAAGCTTATATTATGAAATGCTATGAGAAGTTTCGTAGTACAAGCAATGTATAATCCCCAAAGTCGAACCCCCCCCCGGTACAATATGAAATCAACAGGCTTATATAGCCTTTAAAACTTATTTGAGATCCTCAAAATATGGATCTTATAACCACTTCTTCTATTTTTAGTTTGTGGAAGATATCTATCACAAATTCGAATTTGTGATGTGGCAAGAAAAACAGAATTTAGAATTTTTGGAAATATGCTTCTCCAATATTCACCTATATTTCACAAATCAAAATAGATCTTAGAAAAATGAGAGAGGTTATTGAAGAGAAGCCCGTTCTTATGAAATACCTCCTTCATTTTCTAAAAATACTCTTCCATCTCATCAGAATATGTCTTCAAAGACAGTGACTAAAACAAGAAAAACATAGTATTTGATTTCTGGAAAAATGGTGCTCAAAGATTGACCTATATTTCACAAACCAAAGTAGATCTTCAGAAACTAAGAGATTTTATTGAATATCAGTCCGTGATTATGAAAACCTCCCTCAGTTTCGAAAAGTACTCTTCTAGATAATCAGGATCTGTCTCCCAAGAAGGTGACTAAAACAGGGAAATCTGGATTTCCAAATCTAGTCATATTCCTACATTTTAGGAATTGATCCCTAGAATATTTTTATTGATCAAATGAAGTGCCACCTACACCCTGGATGAGATTTGATAATATCTTTGAGTAATAGTCATCATATTCTCTTGAATACACTTTATCCAAGTTGGATTTTGACTTTTTGACTAAAATTTGTGCATTTTTACCCAAAAATAGAAAGACCACTTAGTCTTCTTGTCTTCTCATCTACCTTAAAAGCTGAAAAGGGATGATGTTTTGTATCCCTTTAATTCTTATATTTCATTAAAAACCATCCCCGCATGATCTGGAAACAAAAATAATCGATCTGAGCGAAAAGAAGAGCATTCTGCAATTTTTTACGCTTTCAGTGGCTAAGGAGCCAAAATTTCTACCCTGTAAGCTACCGAAATCTCTGCTTTCGGTGGCTAAGGGTAGTTGTGAAAGCCTGCCTAAGCCATCGAAAGCCTTTTTTTGAAAATAACTTTCAAGATTTCAAAAATATGTTTCCTCTCAACTTCTTGATCTTCAAGGCTATTCATTTAAGTTCAGGGCTGCTTCAAATAAGTTGCAGAAGTGTTGTATCTCTTTAGTATGTATTTGTTTCAAAACAAAATAGCACATGATTTGATCCAACACCTTTTGATCATGTTTTCTTGTCTACAACAGCTATGATGAGGTATGCCTTTGTTTGCAAGAGTGATGATAGTTTTACCACAACCAAATGTACCAAATATGGTACATGTTCCTCGAAGCACAGAAGGAAATAGAGCATCTAAAACACATGGTTCAGTTAACTTAGGAATATCAGCTGCAATCTTGATAGAGCCATGCCGAGGTATATTTTGGATTTAAATGTTAGTTGAATAGGAGCAACAATTTGTGAAATAGAGGCTTCAAAGATTAGTCCTAATATTATCGCTTTCAACATCACGTGAACCCTGTATTATGTGTTGAAACCTCCAGCAAAAGTTCCCCCATATATATAGTATAATCACTGCTCCAAGATTCACAGTGTTGTAACCATTTCAAACTTGTCTGCGATTTTGGTGACTAGGAGAGCCCCAAAATTTGCGTTCAAGCCACCGAAACCTAAAATTAATAAATTTGACTATGTTATTTGAGGAGATAACACCTCACAAGGAACTTGGCCAAAAATGGTTACTTAAGAGGTATACCCACGCAATTAACATGATGCAAGGAATATTTCAAGATAGGTCTCCCACGATGAACTTGACTAGACCCGTGCTTTTTTTCTTTCTAAGTATTACTCATGTGGGAGTATTACTCTCAGAAGGTTATTACTATGGTGACAGAATATTCAAATCCCTTTTGGATGCAAAGATGTAGGAATTTTGTTGGTTGACTACAAAATCTATGGTTTTGGGGGTCCTAGAGACATAGGAGTGTCAAGTGCTATAGCTCTTTGATATACTTGTGAGGTCCAACAGTGGTACTCAACCTAATATTTCAGGGCACTAACAAAGGAGGCTCGACTATGCCCTTAGTCGTACAACCCAACTACCCATGTACTAGAGAGTGATCTCCCTAAGTGTTATTATTGGTGTATTGTAGCAGCAAGATTGTCAATGGTTGAGCTAGAGTTGGTTTCAGGCATGCCTAAGGAATTTTTGATATACCCGAAGGTATGTAGAAGTGAGATTTTGTATACAGATATTGTCTGATGATATACTACTCGAAGTAATACCAATAGGGGTTATAAGGGTTTCCAACAAAGTGATTGCACTTGTATTTCTTGTGTGTATTCTTCCCCAACCATAGTTTTACTCATTGAACCACATATCACTATGTTATTTCAAGATGTCGGAATACGTTTCTAGCCTAAAAAAAAATCTACTAAAATTTGGAGGTTTTTTGTCTCAAAAAAGAGCTCTGATACCACTTGTTGCGTTCCTTAACCCTTAAAATTGAAACACAACCAAGTATATAGATAATATAATTACATTAACCAAATACAAGAGACAATAAGATTGAAATATGTAAGAGATGTCATTGTATTAAGATAATCCAAAGAAGGAAACAATGTTCACTTGCCTCTTAAGGTGGGGTGACCTTCCATAGAGCATAGCTCCAAATACAACAACACAAGACAAACATTTCATAATTTCCTATCTCTTTAAATAGTTTTTCAATAGTAAAAACCTAACTACTTGTGGTCCCATCACTATTGAGTACCAACTTCCTAACGTACCTTATAAAGTGGACCCTTTTACATTAAATAACTATCCACTACTATCCAATAAGCCTTATTCAAAGAGGATGGTTGCATACAATAATAACTAACTCCTAAATAGCCTAAAATAGGTAGGTTAGAGTAAGACCCTAAGAGAAAAATTCTCTCACTAAAATATGGTTATTTTTTTTACATCCATTTTCTAATAATATAACTTGTATATTTTTAATTACTAAAACAAATCTTAGATTGTTGTAACTCTAGACATAATCATTAAAATACACAAACAACACCACCTTACATACATCAACATGCAACTTAACATCAAAGAAAACTAAAGACATTTTTATTAAAAGAAACATATTAAGGATTATGTATGGAGGTGGTTACATGTTTAAGTGGCTCATTTATGTCATAGTTTTATCTCAAATTATCATTATTATCAAATTTTATGTCATTTTAGCATAATCCTTTAACAACCTTTTTATTGTATTTTTTTTCAAAATTCTTTAGAAAAAATTTATTGTATATCTTCCATAATACTTGACATCAATTTTGTTTCAAATATCTAGGACCAAATTTTAAATATGTGGCTTCAATAACCCATACTTGACATCAATTTTGTTTCAAGTATCTAGGACCAAATTTTAAATATGTGGCTTCAATAACCCAGTTTCAAGCTACTCAAGGTAAGGGATTAATTTTTATTTTTTAAACTTAGCATTTCTTTAAACGTTAAACAAAATAGATAAATGTTTGTTGAAAATACACGATTATGAAGCTTAGTTTTCATTTTAAGTTTAGTATCATAATCCTATATTGATTATGCCATATCATATACTATGATAAAATGATTCCTAATTTGAATTGTGATGTTAAAAATATATTGCTTACTATTGGGATACAATTTTTGTTTGAGATAAATTCAAATATACTAATATATTTATTTTTTTTAATATATACTAATGAATTTCCTTTTTTTAACCAAAAATTTGAGAAATGATCATTCTTAAGAGTTAATTGAGTTGTAGATTAATAAGTTAAATGATAAAAATATATTATGCAGTATTGAGATATAAATTTTTATTAGAAATGACTTTACATCTACATATATTTAAGTATTTTTGATAAAGTATTCAATATAATAATTATGAAGAGTTACTTGCAATTTACAAATTGATTTAGTTATTAAATGAATGATTAGTTTTTTCCAATTTATAATTTTCATAAGTCAAATAATGTATTGCTGCAAAAACCTCCATTTATAGAGGTGACATAAACTTGCATTTTGTTTTAATATCAGTGAGACCATGACAAACCTAGATTGAAGAAATTATAATTGAGTTTAGAACTCCTTGCATTTGAATGAGTGATAGACCTACTTTCAATCTACAATTTTCACAAAATGGCATCACCTTCCATTAGTAATGGCCATGAGGAACAATGTTAGCGAATCGATTTGAACCGAGCGAGCTCTGCAGTTAGGGTTTCTACAGTTTTTGTTTGGGTTAGAGTTCATTTTCATGGCTTCTTGCTCGGGGGGCACAGACCCCCCTTCCTCTCCTTTGCCTCTCGATATTGCATCTTTTCAATCTCTAATAACCTTGTATGTGAATAGTACCAGGGTGCCTCCTCCTTCTCGATTTGTAAAGAAGATCGACGAAATTCCTAAAGTACCTATGCACTCTTCTTCCTCCCGTCAGTTTTCTCTTTGTCTTGTTTATAATGGCCTAGTACTCCAGTTCAGTGGATTGTGGCCTTCCCCACGTGAAATGTCTTAGTGGTTGGATCTAAACTGAAAGAAAAAGATTCAAGGGCAAATGTCTTCGACTTTCTGTGGTAAGGGGTTTTTTGTTTTTCTTTTTGAAAACAAGGCAAATCGGGACTTGATTTTTATAAGTGGGCCATATTTTATGGGATCAAGAGGTGTTTACTTGAGTAAATGGGTTTAGTCCCGAAAATGACATTCCTTCTACAGTCCCAGTGTGGGTAAGTCTTCTCTTCCTTCCCTTACACCGTTGGAATGATGAAACCCTGAAAAATAGAGGAAATACATTGGGAAGGTATATCGATCGAGTTGAACCATGAGATGGTATTCAATCTTGCATGAGTCTATGTGTAGAAGTGGATCTGGAAAAGGGGTTACTTGAGGCTATTCAATTGAACCTGGATAACTGGTCCTATATCCAACAAGTAGATTATGAACATCTTCCTTTCAAATGTAAAGCTTGTCATGAATATGGACATTTCACAGAGAACTGTCCTAAGAATAGATTAGACCAATCGAAAGAAAGGGATCAGGAACAATGATAACAATTGAAAAGCAAGAAAGCATACAGAAAGGCTCCAACTCAACAACCAAATCAAGGAGGAAATCTAAGTACATCAGGTCCCAATCAGGGTTCGCCCTTGGAAGGAGAAGCTTATATGGAAGAAAGAAGTTGGAATAAATATGCAGCCTTGAAGGTCTTGGAGGGAGAAACATAAGAATCAAGAGAGGAGGGTATCGAAACAAAGAATGAATCCCATCTGATTGAGGAACCAACCCCTCCAATAACTTAGAGTCTTAGACAGAACTTGCTACTAGTAAGAAAATTGATCCTACCCCATCCAAAATAATTTCTCATACGATCTCGGTTATCCCAGTTATACTGGAAGAAGTAGCTAGGAGGATTCTAGGGAAGATTCGGAGTAGAAGTCTCCCAAAACACAATCGAGAAAAAGGTGGGAAGGAAATCCAATTGCAATGGCATGGAGAAGGAAGCTAACAGAGACATAGAGCTTGCTACCCAAACCACTTTGGAAGAAATATTTAAGAAAGACGGTAAAGGGGGAAAGGACTAGAGGGTCGTCTAGTGTATCTCATCCCTCTAAAGGGGGGCCATCTAAATCCTCAAGTAAGTAATGAAAATAGTCTCCTGGAATTGTAGGGGAATGGGGAGTAAGGAAAAAAAGAAAGCAATGGGAAAACTAATTAGATCAGAACATCCTCAAATCCTCCCAATCTAGGAGACTAAATTGAATAGGAAAGAAGCCCTTCAAAATATTCAGCAAATATGGAGGAAAATATTTGGAGCAGCCATTAGTGCAAGGCGAGATTCAATAGGCCTTTATACTTTTTGGAACATGGAAATATTTCAAATGGAAATCATTCATGAAGCATCTCATTGATTAATGGTCAAGTTGGTGCACCTTTCTTCAGGTAAGATATTTCCCATTATAAATGTATACATGCCTAATAATTATTGGGAGACATTGGAGTGTTGGGAGTCTCTCTTAGACATAAGAGATTCTAGATTTTACTAGAATTGTATTATAGTTGGAGACTTTAACACAACTCTGTATTTAAAGGAGAAAAGAGGGGGATCTATTGTTAGAGATATTGAAAGGGAAAAGATGGAGGATCTCATCTCCTCTTTGGATCTGTTTGATGTCCAACCAAGCAAAGGAAAATTTACTTGGAATAATAGAAGAACTAGGCCTGGCCATATAGCAGCCAAATTGAATCATTTTCTCATTCAATCATCCCTTCTGACCCTCCCTGGTGAGATCTCCTCTTATACTATCATGTGGGATTCTTCTGATGATCATCCCATTTCTCTTATATTTTATAAGGAAGAAAATTTGGGGCCCATCCCTTTTAGATTCAACCCACTATAGTTGGAGCATCCATATTTATTTCTTTTGGTCTCAGGAGCTTGGTCCCAGTGGATTATTGGGTCCCCTGTTCACATATGGGAGAAAAATATCAAGAGGGTTAAATTTGTCATTAAGGAGTGGCTTTAAATCCATGGGTGGAGGTGGACCATTGGAAGAGACAACTTGAATAGGTTCAAGAAAAGATGGAAAACAAGGAAGTAAATACAAACTCTCTTCAGAAGGAGCAATTAGTATTTCAAAAATATGTTAAGGCCATTAAAGATGAGGAAACGGCATGGAGATTAAAATACATATCTTTATGGATTCAAGTAGGGGACAAGAATATGACATTTTTTCACAAGCAGGCAAAGGTAAGGCAATGGCAGAATAAGTTTGAAGAAATTAAATCTCAATCTGGAGTAGTTATTACTTCTTTTGAAGAAATCAAAAAGGCTACTACAACACATTTTGAGCAATTATATTCAGAAGGGGATGAATTGAACATTGAATTGTGTAGTCAATTTATCTCTCATGTTCCAACCCTAATAAAAGAAGAAGATAATATGGAATTGAATAAACTAGTATCAGAAGAGGAGATATTTGCAGCCATCAAACAATTTAATCTAGATAAAGCGCCTAGCCCGGATGGTTTTATTGTTCATTTTTATATAAGATGTTGGTCCATCATAAAATTTGACTTCATCAAAATGATTAGTTATGTACACAAATACTCTCATATTGGAGGTGCCACCAACTCATCCTTCCTGGTTTTAATTCCAAAGGAAAAGAATTCATCTTCCTTTGACAGATTTTGCCCTGTTTCTCTCTGCAATGTGTCATATAAAATCATGGAAAAAAATCATAGAAAACAGGTTGAAGCCATTCTTATCTCATCTAATTATTCTTAATCAAGGTGGATTTGTGGAAAAGCAGCAAATTTGGGACAACATAATTATGGTTCAAGAAGTGATCCACTCAAGCTTCACAAATGGAGAGAAAGGTATGATCATTAAAATTGATATGGAAAATGATTTTGATAGGTAAAACATCATTTGTTCAATGCAGTTTTGGAGAAATTTGGTTTCAATCAATCCTTTATATCTTGGATCAACTCCTGCATAAAAAGAAATACATGGATTTCTCCTCTGATCAATGGAAGACCAACGCCTTTCTTCAAAGCCTCCAGGGGTCTCAGGAAAGGGTGCCCCCTCTCCCCTATGTTATATGTTATCATGGTTGAAGCATTAAATAGAATTTTGGAATAGGAGAGAAGTTCTGGAAACATCTATGGACTCATAATAACTAGAGGTGTCAAAAGAATAAATCACTCACAATTTGTTGATCATACTTTGTTAATATGAGGAGCTTCAAAAAACATTGCTCGTCACTTCAAGATTATTTTGGACCAATATGCTATTGTATTTGGTGGTCTAATCAATAAAAATAAAAGCAAAATTTATGCATGGAATGTCAATGCCAATACTTTGATGGGTATATCCCATATCCTCCAATTCTCTTTCTCAATTGACTGGAGATTTTTCAAGTATTTGGGAATGTTGATTAGTTTGAAAGCAATACCTAGTGAGGCTTAGCAAGCCATTATGCATAAAATAAAAGACCAGTTTGACATATGGGGAGCAGTTTGATTGAATCTAGTAGGTAGAGTGGTGTTGGTTAAATCTTTTCTTTCATCATTTTTTATTTTATCAATTCTTTGCTTTGTTGGCACTAGTTGGTATTAAGAAGGTTATGGCCCAGGAAATTCAAAAAACATTATGGCAAGGTGACAAGTCCAACACAAAGAAATTTCATATGGTAAATTGGAACACTGCTTTCTCTCCTAAATACAATGGTGGACTTGGAGTCAAAGACCCTGAATTGGTAAATATAGCTTTGGGATAAAAACTTTTGTGGAGGCTGGCGGCAAGGGAAAATGAATGGTAGAAGAGGGATCTGTGTCAAAAGTACTTCTCAAGAAATAGAAATCGATGTCTAGATGCTACTCCTAGAAGGTAGGTAGGTTCACCTATATGGAAACTTCTTAGGACTTCTCTGCCTTATTTTCAGGACTCACTAACTTGGCTTTTGAGAAATGGGAGGACTATAAATCTTCGGGTTGATCAGATATTTGGCCAGGTTCTCTTGCACAACGAAGCTTCTTTAGAGCCAATTAGTCATTGGCTTATAATTTAGCACAAATTTTCCCTACATGACATCTCGATCTAGAACTCTAATGGGGTTTAGTTGGGTTGGGATCTTGGTCCAATTCCACTACATCTAGTTCAGCCCGCGCAGTCTCTGCCTTCTTTCCTTAATGGAGAAGCCCTGATTCATCAGTAGAAGAGAGATAGTATGGGTTGGGGTTTGAATGGCTATTCAGTAAAAGAAGGCTATAAATACTTGCTTGGTAGACTATCACTTCCTAAAAATTCAAATGTTTGGAGAAGTGTGTGGAACAATGATGGGCTTCCTACAATCAATTTTTTTAGCTGGATTTTAGATAATAACAAATTTCTAATGGGGAGTAATATGAGTAGGCAAGGATTCAAGGGACCTTTTCGGTGTGAACTATGTAAAAAAGCATTAGCATCAATTCAACATATTTTCCTTGAATGTGAATATTCTAAATAGGTATGGCATATGGTGTTCTTGGAGGTGTATCATAAGATCTCTTAGCCAACAACATGAAATTCCTTAGTGGGGAAATGGGGATTTGCGTATAAGGGATCTTTCTATGGGAAATAAGTATTTCAGAGAGTCTAGAAAGCATCTTCTAAATTTGTTTGCTGGAAATTGTGGTTGGAAAGAAATAAATCCCTCTTCAAAAATAAAGTCCTCCCTCCCCCCTCCATTGCTACGTTTTCTATTGTAAAAATGGTAGAATATATGAATTCTAAAAGAATTAGAGTGGAACATATTCAGAAATTGGAGTGGGAGGAAGAGAATTGGATGACAAAATTAGATATCCAAGTGGTAATGTCTTCAAAGATTCCACATACTGGTAGCTTTGTGTTACAGAGGTGGAGTTTTGTAATTCGCTTTCCTCCCAATCAGGGTTTACTATCTATTTTGATGGGGATTCAAAAGGAAATACAAGGGAGTCAGGTGCACGGGGGGTGTTGTATGGCCCCAGAGGAATTAAAGAATTGGATTAGTTGTGGAACCTTGGTATCTCTACAAATAATACTGCAAAAGTTGATGCAGTCTACCAAGGGGTCCAACTAGCACTTTAGAAGCAACCTACGAATTTGAAAATAGTGGGGGACTCTAAGAACACCATAAGATACTTTGTCATTGGCTCCAATCCTATGAAGATTAAGTTAAATTCTCTCGTAGAAAGAACCTGGCTTTCTCTTTCCTACATCTTTGTCCAATTTTTCCACATTTTAAGAGAAAACAACAAGGAAGCGGATGAAATGGCTAATAAATCCATCGGTTTAGCCCCTTACTCGTTGGGAGTTTGTGGGTAAGTAAGACAAGTAAACCCTCCCTAATGAAATGGGATAAGAGTTTGGGTGGGACCCTAGGCGTCCACGTAAGGCACTCTAGGAGGAGGGCATGTGGCGGGTTCATGCATAAAGTGTCTCTCGGTGTCATCTTCATGTCAATTCAAAGACTGGACATCATTCTGTCTCTTCGGCCCATGGTAAAGGCTCAAATGTTATTAGATAAGGTCATGACGCAAGTGAAAATAAGGTTATCAGCATGTGGAATTTGTACCTGACACCATGGGAATTTAAGGAAGGCAGTATGATCATAGCCTTATTCAAAGTTATGTGTGATGAATTTTATGGGGGTTGGGAGTGAATTAATGATTCAAGGGTATGCAAAGGTATAGGTTCTGGTGATAGAATCTGTTAACAAGGTTGGTTGGGAGGGAGTGTCAAGTGAAGACATCATTGTAATATGCGTTTGTGACATGGAGAAGGAAGAGGATGCATGTACACTTATGATTTTTCCTGGTTGGATTTCATTTATAGCAAGAATTAATCTCTTAATCTCTAGCTAGGCGATCAATTCTCTTGGGAGAGGTGAAAATTGGAAGTATAATTTCCCTCTGATGCTTGCTTGGTGGACCTTGGGTGGAAAATCAACGTGCAAAAAATCTCTGGTAAGTGTCATTGACAATTTTTTGAATTACTTTGGTCGTGAGGACAATAATTTTGATTTTGTTGGCCAATTTGCCAACTTAGTTGATGGCATCCTGGCCTTTTCCTCCAAAAGTAACTGGAATTACATCATTGCGTATCATTTTTGGTTCCTTCTGCTCTTGGGTTGCATTCGGGAGAGTTGGAAGTTGGTAGGCTCTATGGTTGGTAGTGCGGTGGCTCGACTTCGAGTTGGATTCAATAGTAATCGCATGCACATGATGGCAACAAAGAAGGTTGGGTTCTCGGTCCAGGCAGAGGAAGAAATGGATGATAATTTATCTGTAAATCAGAAGTTGGAAATCAAGATAAATGCCCTCATCTCTATAGTCTCATTTTCCTTAGAGACATTGGGACAACATCGGGTGCTAATTATGAAACTATAATATGAGGTGGACTACTTGAGAAGACATGCAGAATCTCTGCAGCATCAATTGGATCAGTGGGAGGTAAGGATGGAGTCACCAATCCATGCTAAGGACTCGAGTTGCTCGCACATGTCAGAGGAGCAACGGAAGAGGTCATTGTCAGATCTGAGCATTGCAATGGTATCCTTAGATGAGAAATTTATGAAAAAGGAAACGATTTGAATGCATCTTTTCTAGGATTGGCATGCTTTGTTTTGTTATTAAAATACTTGATGTATTCTACCGGATTTAATCTGTACAATATGGCAATAGTCATAGGATATTATGGATCTATAGGAAGGATATAGAAACATGGTTAATAGCAGGATTGTTGGAACTGAAATTTTGTTATGTTATGTTAATCAGTTCCTAGATTTTGTACCCAGCGTCTTCGATCGTGCTCCTTTTAATGAATAAAATTTTCCAGTCATTGTTAAAATAAAAATAAAAAAATTATGAAGACTTAGTTGAGTTGTAGATTAGGGGCTTAACATCATGCACACATTCTACTATCTATATAATGATATTGAATATCAATTGATGTCGGTTAGTTAAGTTGTAGATTAGTGAGTTTAGATCATATACAATTATTACTATATAAATAATGATGTTGAAAATCAATTGGCATTTGCTATGTTTAAACTTTGTTGCATGGTCCAAAGTTTGATGTTGTGAATGTTTTATCCCTTAAGTTAAATTCGGTATCATATATTATCACTTCTATAATTTAAATAGGTTGCATTGCCTTTTATATGGTCTATTTTTTTATTATAATAATAATAATAATAATCTGTTTTTAAGGTCACGGCCAAGCCAGACACCAACACCAAATTGGTGTATGAGAGACCCCTTTGCCCAGCAATTTGACTGATAAAGTGTATAGAGGTATACATACCCTACCTCCCTCTGGATTTGAATAAGAACAATTCAATAAGAATAAAATAACTAGGTTTAATAATTAAATAATCATATAAAATATAACTTTTGAATTCATATTATTTTTTTACTTTTCACATTTTATTTATAAAATAGAAATGTTTTAACATTGAGTTTACCAAATGTCGAAAACATTTAATTTGTAAATTAACATGCCAAAGCAACTTGTTGGCACATATAATTTCTAAATTAACATGCCAAGCAACTTGGTGGCACATATAATTTGTAAATTAACATGCCAAAGCAACTTGGTGGCACATATAAGTGTAACATTTTTCTATATCATATTCCATCTTAATATTTTGTCTTTCACTCATAGTGTGTGAATTTATCTAGTCACAACATTTATTAACTATATTCAAATATTTGCAATATAACCATCATGTCACTATAGCTTGTATTATAAATTTCCCCTAAATGCAAAGACACGCGAATAAATAGAATATTATAAAAATATATTTTTTGAGATGTTGAGTTTTTAAATTGAAAATATATGTATGGTTAGAAGAGGGAATAAAATTTTTGAATTAAATATGCACATATTGACAAGAAAAAAAGTATGCAATTTAAAAGAAAGAACCTCGACCAAAACCTATGCATATAATTAAATGAGTGTCATTGCAGTGGTGATGTCTCTATTGAAAACTATTTTGAAAACGAAAAGTATTTTGTAAATTGATTTTATGCAGATGACTTAGTTGATATAATTCACAGAATCAAAACTATAACAAAATGTCTAATTTAATTAAAAACCCAAAACCCTAATACAGTGAAAGATCAAGATCAAAGATAACTAGATCAAAGTTGACCATTATAATAAGCCATTTCACCCATTGATTCGGTTGATTCTTTTCATCATGCTTTTTATTATGTTGTTGTAGAAGCATTCACATTTTAAAGCAAGGTTGGTATTCACATTTTAAAGCAAGGTTGGTACTTAGAAATTAAAAGGCAAGCGGCCAAGCAAGTTACTATGCCCCACGTATTATTAGTCCTTGCCTTCGGCTAGGGACTACAGCTTCCGCTTCGCGGTCAACTCTCGTTGACTGGGTATTAATGGGAGCATTTTGGTGTATTAATGGGTGCATTTTGGTATGTGAAAACTTCACTTCGTATTAATTCTCCACAATTATTTATTGAACCTCATTCTTTTAAAATGAAAAATCTTTTTAAATTTTTATAATTTTATAATTTGAATTTATGATTGGCTTACAGATTGTGATGGGACTTAATAGCCCCTGGTCTCTTCAATTTTTTTTTTTATATTTGTCAGATAAAACAAATCATTTAAATAATACTAAAATTTACAAATTCCTTATTCGCCATTTTGGAGGCTCTGACTCTGACAATGCTTCAATAGAGGCGCCCTTCATTATTATCCTTTATGTACTTGTACTGACACCAGTTTACCTCCTACCCTCGCCACCTCCTGCCCAAGTGTCCACTTGCTCACTACTACTCCTCATGGTCTCCATCTATGTTCATTAACCTTATTCATGTATTTACTAACTCACTATGTCATGAAGCCTGCAATAGCTTCCCGGCTAGGATTAATGGTCGAAGCTCAATCCGTTGGGGTACTCCTTACCAGTTTTACCACGCTTGTTGTGGAAGGCCTACTTTGTTTCAAGGTATCGATGATTATGTCAATGTACTTCTCAATATTTTCCTTTGCCGCATTTGTTGTATCTTCCTCCTTTGGAAGCTCAATGGAATTTGGAGTCATTCTCTTTCTTCTGAGTCATCCTCTTTCATTTGTGAGCTTGATTTACTTGATGATCTTTTGTTTATACACATGCAAAATCAATTAATGCATATGCAAAATCATACATGGAAAATCAATTAATGGTACAATAGGCACATACATAAATAATTTATGTTCCATTCATAATTGCATAAATATAAAGGAAATGAAATTTTATAGGAAATTAAAGCTCAGTTGCATAAAATATTGAATCCTAAAATATTGAAGCCTTGAAATGTATCGAAACACCAACAAAAAATCACTCCAGATCACCCTTAAACTTGGTCGATGTACAATAGTTAATGAAGTAACCAATCATGTGACTCTAGTAATTACAATGTAAATATAATTTCATTCTTTCTTCTCAAAATCAAAGAATTCTTATAATAAACAAACATTATTAGGTCTTATGTTTCATAAAGTCAATCCCAAAAGTTGCAACTATGACTATAGGTAGACATAAAGCAAGGCAGGTTTTTACATGACAAAAACCATGTTTTTTTTTAAATGCATCATATATTACATTTGAAATCAATAAGCATATACATCATTGACCTTCTTGATGTAATACCGAGTTTTTAAGACAAAACTCCAAAAAGGAATGATTCAATTATTAAACACCCATCTATTAAAAAAAAACAAGTTTGGATTCACATAATGTAAAGGTAATTGCTAAATTTGTAATCAACTAATGGTTATCATTATTTTTAAATAATAAAGAGATGCCAGATATACCCACCTGTTTCACAGAGTCCTGACCGGGAATTTAAAATCCTAAGGCAATTTAAAATCCTGACCGGGAATCCCATCTAGTTTGTAAGCTCGGTGCTTCCACCAAGTTTTGCAGGAAAGGCGGAACAGATAAAATGGCGGACATGAGCGAGGACGAGCTAGTTTAGTGGCTGGAAGAAGAACGACCTGAGCACGAGCTGGCTCAGTGGCTGGAAGAAGAACGACCTGCCCCAGTTTAGACAGGTAGACAGGTAAATAAGGTGCATCACAAAATTATATATAAGTGTAGACATTTCATTTTCAGAGAGCTTTATAATGAAAGTAATGAGTAATCATATTAAATAAATGAACTATCAATCAATTTTAATTATATAATAAATGTATGCTATAAATTTAAATTTAAGTAGAAAATAGCATGCATAGTAGATATAATTATACTTAATTCTGCTATAAACTTACATTGGCCCATAAAAAGGAAAACAACAACAAAGAATTAATACATCTAGCTTTTTGAATTTGATTGTATATTCTAAATTTTCAATTTTCATGAAATAAACGACGAATTTCAATAAAAATTACATGGAATGATTTTGATGAGGATTAATGGAAAAAAAGTGGAGAATTTATCCAACTCTCCACAATAAATGCTCCATAGCTAAGTACATATTGTTTACTGTTAAGTTTGACCAAAACCATGTTAATTTCAATTCACTAAAAATAACATATATTGATTCAAAATTCCTATAACTTGTATCATGTTATCAAATTATTTTGCTATTAGAACAATTCAAAATATTGCGCTATTAAAACAATTCAAAATGGTAATTTCTTAAATCTGAGAATGAAAAAAATTATAATAAAAAAAAACATCCAAAAAGAACCAGAACATTTGTTGTTTGTCTTGCTGGAATTTTACCCAAAAAAAACATCTAAAAAGAACCAAAATCACACACTAAAAAATCCCAGTTGGAGTCTGGGCTTAGACAAATATACTTATCTCAAGGATCTCTCATAAGACTTTTTACATGTGTGTTGCTAGCCTATAATAATAAACAACGATGATCATTTATGAAATAAAATAATTACAAAGTGAATCGTTATGCAACTTTGCACACAACATTTTAATCCCTTTATCATTACAACGGATGATGATCCAATAGCAGCAGCAACAACATGATGATTAAGTAAGAGATGGACTTAGATTTTCATAATAACTTGAAATACGTCTAATCGACCATGATTTTTTTTGCTTCTGAAACAGATTCAACTTGATCAATGGATGAAACTAAAGGATCTGTGGGTTTGATTCTTTCTCTGTTGTTACGAGCTTTGTAGTCAGTGCACTGATAAGACTATGCATTTCTTTATTTAGGACATACACCCACTATTGTATACACCTCTGGTGTACTAATGAAAATACCTAGCATTTTTATATCCATTTGAGAGAGTGTGTTATGGTTTTAAGCCACGTGGAACGTGAGAGTATTTAACTTGGTAAACGTGTAGCAAAATGCCTGTAAAGTTGATGTTGTACCATCAGAACACAAAAATATGCCCACGAACAACTAACATAAATTATTCAGCTGGAAAGTGGCATCTGTTAGGTCTCTTATTTCTATGAGAAGAATTGTCCATCCATCGTTTTTAGGGAAAGTATGTGTTCCTTCACCACCAACATCACTAACAACACCGCCCATCCATCATTTGCATGGAAAGTGTGTGTTCCTTCACCACCAGTATCCCTAACAATAGGAGGATAAATGGTAGAGATAGTTCGTCTTTTGAGAGTCTTGACACGAAGATGGAGAGAGAGAGAAATATTGGAGTAATTTTCCGTCCATCTTTTGTGTCCACCCACCATAGACACGTTGGTTTTGTCTCTTCCTTATTTTTTTAACTTAGGTTGATTTCTAGGTCTTGTTGATTTTCTTTCTTGTTTTTGAGGAAGATCAGAGGTGACTGAGAAGGTATTTGTGACCAGCTTTATGTTATGCGAGTATTGAATTCACATGATCCAGATTATTTTGAGAACGAAATGAACACGAAGATATAACAATGAAATACACATTAATATTGCAAGAAATAGAGAGATATAGTAATACATAATTTCTATTAATGAGAAAAATGTACAGAAACTGTAAAATTACAGAGTGAATGAACTCACTAGAATGGTGGCAACTTATCTCTGAGAAGAGATGTGATGGCTATGCTCATTCGCAAGAAGATGATTACAATGAGGCTCCAAAGGCCTTTTTAACATAAATCATAAATGAGAAAACCCTAAACATCAAAAAAACTAACCCTAGGAGATGAGGCGCCAAAATTCGTGTGGGCCCCGATGGGGTAAGTTGGTACATCAACTTCCTAGGGTTGTAACTTTTGCATATGGTCTTCGTTTTAGACGCATGATAGCTCGTTGGAAAGAACTATCTAAGGACTACACATGTTGTTGTCACACTTTCGCTAATTCCTATAGTGTGAATGTGTTGCGCCCAAAAAACGTTGTTTAGGGCCTCAAAACGACCCTGGAAGTTTAGGACCCGAAAAAATGTAGAAAAACTGCCAAGGTGGAAACCCTTATTTTGAGCTAGTGCAATAGGTGGGTGGCCATTGATTTCCACCTGGATCATTCTTCCCCCCTTAGGAAGCAATGGTCCCCATTGCGTCAAGTTCTTGTGGAATATGGGGAAGATTTGGTTGAATCTGAACCTTGGTGAACTGCTTGTCTTGTTGAAAAAGTTGTCATTCTTAGCTTGTTGAAGGTTGTTATGAAAATGTTGTTGGAGGGGTTGGATCCACTCAACTGATCTAACTGCATGATCTTCTCGAGTGTGGGATGACTCTATCGATGAAGATGTGATATGAGGAGTATGAAGGGATATTTTATGACTCTTCTTGACTGGGAAGTGTGGAGGTACTCCCGTAGGTGAAGTAAGGATGTATGTGTGCTCTTCTACAATCTTGTTGATCTACTTTTGTCAGATATGAGGGTCTTGGGCCAAGGCTGTAGTGGTTTCAGTGTACTTATGTTCAAATTCTGACCATATTTTGAATAGGATAAACTTTACAGTGTCAGAGGTTACTTTGTGGCATTGTTTTGTCGGGACAGTAGTCGAAACTACCTCTACTACCCTGTAGAGATGACCCCCCAGAGTAACAATGACACTACAGGTTCGAGACTCATAAACAACATGTTGATTCCACATATATGACTAGCCTAAAAGAACATCACAGACTTTCAATGGGGAAACATCACATAATACCTCATCCTTGAATGGCTTGATGTCGTAGAACAGGCGGCATTGTTGGTTAACGTGGAGATCTCGAGCCTGGAAAAGCCACCCAATGTTGTATGGTTGTGGTTGTGGTTTTTTTGGCAAATCCAATTGCTTGAAGACCTATGCTAATATAAGGTTCTTTTGGATTCCACTATCAACAATGAAATGCAGTGGGGTCCCCTTCACCCACATCTATGAATGGAAGAGGCGCTCCCCCTCCTCGGGATCCTCTGGTTCTTCTGGTTGGATTGTTGTGGTTGTGACAGTGGCAGTGGGTTTTGCATCAATGATCTATCTCTTTTTATTGTTTTGTGAATCAAAGTCTGAGTTGGGGCTTGGCTTTGTTTCTTTGAGCTCAGTTACCAATGACTGTTTGGAACGACATCCATCGGTGTTGTGCCAAGGGATTTTGTGGAAATCTCACCACTTTCCAGTGTCCTTCTTCATCTTCATGTTACCCTTCTTTTCTTGTGGCTTGGACTAGTTGTCTTGAGGTTAGTTGTTCTATGAGTTAGGATCATCTTTACCATACTTTGGTTGTTGCGTATTTGCAGACCCGAACTCCCTCTTGTTCGGCTGCTTAAATTTTTGTTCAATCTTGAAAATATATTGATAAGAGGATCTCGGTGATTAGATGGGTTTTGCAGTGGGTTTTGCATCAATGATTTGTCTCCCTTATTATTTTTTGAATCGAAGTCTGAGTTGGGGTTTGGCTCTATTTCTTTGAGCTTGATTAACAATGATTGTTTGGAATGACATTCATCAATGTTGTGCCAAGGAATTTTGTAGAATTCTCACCTCTTTCTAGTGTCCTTATTCGTCTTCATGTTACCATTTTTTTCATGTGGCTTGGACTGGTTGTCTTGAGGTTGGTTGTTCTATGAGTTAGGTTCATCTTTACCATACTTCGGTTGTTGTGGATTTGCATAATTGAACTCCCTCTTTTTCTGTTGCTTAAATTTGTGTTCGATCTTGACAACATATTGATAAGCAACTCCCAGTGATGAGATGTCGAGAAACTCCATTTCAATTTGGATGTACCTTTGTAGAGCCCCACAGTATTTTAGAACCAGATGTCGCTTAGAGTCTTTGATACATAGTTTGGTGTGTAAGGTATGGAAGGTATTTGTGAACTTTGGCACTATTTGGCCCCACTCTTGACACAACACGATACATCTCATGTATTGGTCGTCATAGCTTACAGTAGGGTAATATTGTTCCTTGACTGCATCCATAAAAAAAATCCCAAGTGGGCTCGGCCCCAAATATTCCAGATTCCTCTGCGGAATTTTTTCTACCAGTAAGTTTCCCACCAATGTTTGACATGGGAGACAGCCTTAAGGAATGCAAAGGTGATCTTTTCTCTATCGAAAAAAATTGTGGACAGAGAAATAACATTATAGCAAATTTAACCATTTTTCCAAAGCATTTGCATCTATTTGACCTTCAAATATAGGAATATCGAAATTAATGTGTACCTTGAATGGGGCAAGGTCTCCAAAGTGACTGCTTGATAAAGATGCACCTGCTATTTTCGACAATCGTTAAAGGATTTGGGAAAAATTATCCAACATCTCCTTCCTCGTTCCACGAGCAATAGCTTGATGGGATATTATTCTCCCTCGTCTCTCTTTTCTTCTACCATGGGAGGCTGCTTGGGCTAGCGGGAGTGGTTGTCCTCAAGAGAAACCAGCTCGAGACCCAACTCTTTATATCTTGACCTCGTCGAGGACATGCACTAAGAAACGATATGGAGTAGCATGATCTGATACCATTAATCTGGCTTATTTTGAGAACAAAATGAACATAGAGATATAACAATGAAATACACATTAATATTGCAAGAAATAGAGAGATGCAGTAATACAGAATTTTTGTTAGTGAGAAAAATATACAGAAACTGTAAAAATACAGAGTGAATGAACTTGCTAGAATGGTGGCATCTTATCTCTAAGAAGAGATGTGATGGATACACACATTCGCAAGAAGATGTTTACAATGAGACTCTAAAGTCCTTTTTAACATAAAGTATAAATGAGAAAACCCTAAACATAAAAAAAACCTAACCCGAGGAGATGAAACGCAAAAAGTTGTGTGGGCCCCCATGGGGTAAGTTGGTACATCAACTTCCCGAGGTCATAACTTTTGCATACGATCTTCATTTCAGGCGCACGATAGTTCGTTGGAAAGAAATATCTGAGAACTACACATGTTTCTATCACACATTCGCTAAAATATATTGTTTGACTGTGTCGCACCCCAAAAACGTTGTTTAGGGCCTCAAAATAGCCCCGCAAGTTTAGAACCAAAAAAACTGTAGAAAAAATTCCAAGGTGGAAACCCATGTTTTAAGCCAGTGAAATAAGTGGGCAGCCACCGATTTCTGCATGGATCACCGTAGCCAATTGAATTGGTTTGGTCGATTAGACTCGGAACTAGAACTAGTGAAAATTGATTGAAGGCAGCAAAGAGTTTGAAATTAGATGTTAAGGTAGGCGAAGGATGGACAAATTTTGGCATACTAAATCAAAGGAGTTAGTCTTGGAAACCCAGTGGTGGGAGGGAAATGTGACAGGGCTGAACAAAACACAACAAGCTCCAAGATTTTATTACCAACCCTACGCTTGCACTTGAAAAGAGAGGTTATCCACGATGCTTTTGGGTACAGTTTACTTGTTGATGCTCGACCAATTTCCTATGTATCTCAGACCGTCCTATACCCACATTCAAGGTAACGCAACTTATGAGGGTAACCTAAAACTTATTGTCCTCCTTTGAGACTTCCCCCGACGAAAACTATCATCTAGTAGAGGGAACGTAAGGCGACAATGAGTGGTGGAATGAATGAGGATCGACAAGTTCAGAAGTATCAACCAAAGAAGGGTTGAGGATAGATGCAGGAGTGGAAACCAGTGAGACAGAGCCAGAGGCACAACAAATTATTATCCTAAAAAGGTTGTCCTCAAGAGAAACTAGCTCGAGACCCAACTCTCTATATCCTGACCTCGTCGGGGACATGCACTAAGAAATGATATGGAGTAGCATGCTCTAATACCACTAATCTAGATTATTTTGAGAAAGAAATGAACACGGAGATATAACAATGAAATACACATTAATATTGCAAGAAACAGAGAGATACAGTAATATAGAATTTATGTTAGTGAGAAAAATGTACAGAAACTGTAAAAATACAGAGTGAATGAACTCGTTAGAATGGTGGCAACTTATCTCTGAGAAGAGATATAATGGCTACACTCATTCACAAGAAGATGATTACAATGAGACTCCAAAGGCATTTTTAACATCAAGCATAAATGAGAAAACCCTAAACATCAAAAAACCTAACCCGAGGAGATGAAACGCCAAAATTTATGTGGGCCTCCATGGGGTAAGTTCGTACATCAACTTCCCGAGGTCGTAAATTTTGCATACGATCTTCGTTTCAAGCACACGATATCTCATTGGAAAGAATTATCTTAGGACTACACATGTTTCTATCACACATTCGCTAAAACCAATAGTTTGATTGTGTCACACCCAAAAAATGTTTTTTAGGGCCTCAAAATGGTCCCGGAAGTTTAGGACCCAAAACACTGTAGAAAAACTACCAAGGTGGAAACCCCTATTTTGATCCAGTGAAATAGGTGGGTGCCACCGATTTCCACATGGATCACCGTAGCCGATTGAATTGGGTTGGTCGATGAGACTCAGGACTAGAACTAGTGGAAATTGATTGAAGCCAACAAAGAGTTTGAAATTAGATGTTAAGGTAGGTGAAGGAAGGACAAATTTTCCCATAGTGAATCAAAGGAGGTAGTCTTGGAAACCTAGTGATGGGAAGGAAATGTGACAGGGTTGAACAAAACACATGAAGCTCCGATATTTTATTACCAACCCTACACTCTCACTTGAAAAGAGAGGTTATCCTCGATGCTTTTGTGTACAGTTTACTTGTTGATGCTCGACCAATTTCCTGTGTATCTCAGACCATCCTCTACCCACATTCAAGGTAACGCAACTTATGAGGGTAACCTAAAAATTGTTGTCCTAGTTCAAGACTACCCCCGACGACAACTATCATCTAGTAAGGGGAACGTAAGGCGACAGTTGGTGGTGGAATGAATGTGGATCGACAAGTTCAGAAGTGTTGACCAAAGAAGGGTTGAGGATAGATGCAGGAGTGGAAACCAGTGACACAGAACCAGAGGTACAACAAATCCTACTCCTAACAAGGTTGTCCTCAAGAGAAACTAGCTCGAGACCCAACTCTCTATATCATGACCTCATCGGGGACATGCACTAAGAAACGATATGGAGTAGCATGCTCTGATACCACTGATCCGGATTATTTTGAGAAAAAAATGAACATGGAGATATAACAATGAAATACACATTAATATTGCAAGAAACAGAGAGATACAATAATACAGAATTTCTGTTAGTGAGAAAATGTATAGAAACTATAAAAATACAGAGTGAATGAACTCACTAGAATGGTGGCAGCTTATCTCTCAGAAGAGATGTGATGGCTACACTAATTCTCAAGAAGATGATTACAATGAGACTCCAAAGGCCTTTTTAACATAAAGCATAAATGAGAAAACCATAAACATAAAAAAACCTAAACCGAGGAGACGAAACGCCAAAATTTATGTGGCCCCCATGGGGTAAGTTCGTACATCAACTTCCCGAGGTCGTAAATTTTTCATACGATCTTCATTTCAATCGCATGATAGCTCGTTGGAAATAAATATCTCAGGTATACACAGGTTTCTATCACACATTTACTAAAACATATTGTTTTACTGTGTCGCACCCAAAAAACATTGTTTAGAGCCTCAAAATGGCCCCGCGAGTTTAGGACCCAAAAAACTGTAGAAAACCGTCCAAGGTGGAAACCCCTGTTTTGAGCTAGTGAAATAGGTGGGTGGCCACCGATTTCTGCATGGATCATCGCAGTCGATTGAATTGGGTTGGTCGATTAGACTCAGAACTAGAACTAGTGAAAATTGATTGAAGGCAGCAAAGCGTTTGAAATTAGATGTTAAGGTAAGCGAAGGATGGAAAAATTTTGGCATAGTGAATCAAAGGAGGTATTCTTTGCAACCCGGTGGTGGGAGGGCATGTTATAGGGATGAAAAAACCAAAACAAGCTTCAAGATTTTATTACCAACCCTACTCTCGTACTTGAAAAGAGAGGTTATCCTCGATGCTTGTGGGTACAATTACTTGTTGATGCTCGACCAATTTCCTGTAAATATCATACTGTCCTCTACCCACATTCAAGGTAACACAACTTATGAGGGTAACCTAAAACTTGTTGTTCTCATTCAAGACTGCCCCCGACGACAACTATCATCTAGTAAGGGGAACGTAAGGCGACAATTGGTGGTGGAATGAATGAGGATCAACAAGTTCAAAAGTGTCGACCAAAGAAGGGTTGAGGATAGATGAAGGAGTGGAAACTAGTGACATAGAGCTAGAGGAACAACAAATTCTACTCCTAACAAGTTTTTCCTAAAGTGAAACTAGCTCGAGACCCAACTCTTTATATCATGACCTCGTCGGGGACATGTACTAAGAAATGATATGGAGTAGCATGCTCTGATACCACTGATTTATCTTATTTTGAGAATGAAATGAACAGGTATATATAAGTATATATAACAATGAAATACACATTAATATTGTAAGAAACAAAGAGATGCAGTAATACAGAATTTATGTTTGTGAGAAAAATGTACAAAAACTGTAAAAATACAGAGTGAATGAACTCGCTAGAATGGTGGCAGCTTATCTCTGAGAAGAGATGTGATGGATACACTCATTCGCACGAAGATGATTACAATGAGACTCCAAAGGCATTTTTAACATAAAGCGTAAATGAGAAAACCCTAAACATCAAAAAAACTAACTCGAGGAGATGAAACTCCAAAATTTATGTGGGCCCCAATGCGGTAAGTTGGTACATCAACTTCCCGAGGTTGTAACTTTTGCATACGATCTTTGTTTCAGGCGCACGATAGCTCGTTAGAAACAACTATTTGAGGAATAGACATGTTTCTATCACATATCCGCTAAAACTTATAGTTTGATTGTTTTGCACCCAAAAACCGTTGTTTAGGGCCTCAAAATGACCCCTAAATTTTGGGACCTAAAAAATTGTAGAAAAATTGCCAAGGTGGAAACCCTTGTTTTGAGCCAGTGAAATTTCTAGGTGGCCACCGATTCCTGCATGGATCACCGCAACTGATTGAATTGGGTTGGTCGATTAGACTCAGAACCAGAACTAGTGAAAATTGATTGAAGGCAGCAAAGAGTTTGAAATTATATGTTAAGGTAGGCGAAGGATGGACAAATTTTGGCATAGTGAATCAAAGGAGATAGTCCTGGAAACTCGGTGGTGGGAGGGAAATGTGACAGGGCTGAACAAAACACAACAAGATCCAAGATTTTATTACCAACCCTACACTCGCACTTGAAAAGAGAGGTTATCCTCGATGCTTGTGGGTACAATTTACTTGTTGATGCTCAACAAAATTCCTATGTATCTCAGACCGTCCTCTACCCACATTCAAGGTAACGTAACTTATGAGGGTAACCTAAAACTTGTTGTCCTCATTCAATACTTCCCCCAATGAAAACTATCATCTAGTAAGGGGAACGTAAGGCGACAGTTGGTGGTGGAATGAATGAGGATCGATAAGTTTAGAAGTGTCAACCAAAGAAGGGTTGAGGATAGATGTCGGAGTGGAAACTAGTGACACAGAGCCAGAGGCACAACAAATTCTGCTCCTAACAAGGTTCCTTTGCTTCATATGATCTTTTCTCTTATTTGGAGGCAAAAAAGATTGTTTTGGACTTGTTTTTGGAAACGCTTTTATGATGGGCCTTTACTAACAATTGCATAAGTCAGACATCGTAGGATAAAAAGAAATAGATCTAATAGAGTAGATTGGTTGTTGATTATAGATCAACTATCCCACTTTGGAAAAGCTAGAAGCCTAGGCTTGGACCCCCTATTTCCTCTTCTTATGGATATGTCTTTACAACTAAATATTTTTCCAGATCTATTTTCTCTCGATCTCCAATGGGATATGGCCTCGGAACAAGATTTGTATGGGACAGTGTCCCCCTGCATTGGCATTCCAAGGAGTACCAAAGGCTAGGAAGACTCTGCATTCTCTATGGAAGCAGGACAGCGAACATCATTACCTTGTGGCAGTCGGTCATGGTTATCTCAATCGTGACCTTGCTCCGCTCCCCATATTATCCTCAGTCAAGTCGGGTTTTTCATGTCATAAAACCTCAGCTCCATCAGGCATAGCATAATCCATCGTTCTCAGCTCACTTTCCCAGCTAAGTCACAGCAGGTTGGAACCAATCCCCACCAACAGGAGTAGGGGAGTTCTTAGCTCATTCTCCTTTGCATACAATTGCATGTACAATAGAAACGATCATTCATCAATTAAAATGAAGATAAGATTCAGTGCATCTAAGATCCAGTGAAGCGATGCACGAAATTAACTTTGTGGCATCAACACCGAAGTCAGTGAAACATTTAGCAGATTAAAGCTGAGAATGATTTAGGCATGCCTTCCATGTGTTGATTTAGGCATGCCTGCCATGTGGTTGTATATATGTTGTTAGCGAGAGTCATGGAGCTATGCATGCCAAAGCATTGAAGAAAACTTCAATGATGTGCATTGGTTGACAAAGCAGAACTGTTAAGAATTATTAATGCACCGTACACTACCATGACATAAAGTTTATAATAAACTCAAAAATTAGGTTATAATAATTGCACCTAAGCATTGCATAGTATAGCGTTGTATTTAAAGCTCTGACAAACACTTATAATAAAGTTAGAACTTAGGTAAACTTAGGTTATATTAGGTGAAATTAGGTTGAAATTTAAAATATAACATTGGGAATGGTGAATCATGCAATAAGACCTCAAATATCTCGTCCAATGAGATTATGAAGAAAATATATTTTTATTATATAAAAAATAAACTTTTGAGTATGTTATCTCAAACATTACATATTGTGAAAAATATATATAGTCAACCATCAAACTAATACGAAGTCAACGCACAATCGAATGCTATAGTCCTTGCTTGCCTTCATCGAGGACTAATAAGAGTCCTTGTATTGGTATTATATATGACTATGACTCTTATATGAGTTTTGATTATCACTATGGAGGTAACTTGCTATGGGCATAAGCATGTTGGTTCATAGTAATTTTTTATTACTAGTTATTGTATGGTGTGAATTGATGCACTTTATTATGTTCAAATTACAAGTGGGTGTACAAGTTGGAATGCATTTTTTTTTTGGACAACTTTGAAATTCAATTAGTGCATTTAGAAAATAAAAAATAAAAAATTATCTAGAGTTCCATAATTTCATTGAACAAATTTTAATTTCTTTCTTGGACAATAAATTTCAATATTCAACCTCTTGAGTAGTGTTATGGGTTAAACATAGAAATTGACCTCAAAATTAATCAATGTCCTTGGAATTGTTTTTGGATGTTAGACTTAATAATGTATCATTGAATATTTGGCACCCCAAGTGACAAATCTACAAGCATTGAAACTGCCTAAATATTGTTGATGTATTTAGCATCGGACAAGTACTTCCACATTAGATTTGTGTCTAGCATGTGGAAGTCATCACTAATACCTCTAAGGACTTGGGGAATTTACTTTAATTGAGTAATAATTAAAGTGAATGCCTTTTTCTAATTAATGTGAGTTTAATTAAGTTAAATGACTAAGTTTTTTGCATTAGTAACTTAAGTGAGTTAAATAAATCCTATCCATTAGATCTAAAGTGAAGGTGAGATTTAATCTCAACCCTTAATCACTTTAGAGATCTAGGGTTTTGGATTTGGGGTTGACTCAACGCTATAAAAGGAAGCCTAAGTAAGAGGATAACACACACGCACACACAATGAGGAGATCTCATTGATTGGGTGAGGAGGGCATTTCATCCAAGTGTGAGTGAGCGGGGGCAGAGGAAAGAAGCAAAGGGGAAGCAAGGGAGATAGCATCCAGGTAGGCTAGGCTATTTGTTGTTATTGCATTTTCCTCAGAAGGGCCATTATCCCAGGACGGGAGCCCAAGATTTTATTTGATAAAATCAACTAAGAACTCGTTTTCCCTCATGAGTTTTTCCAGGGGTAATTTACCCATAAATTTCGTGTGCAATGTGTTTGGTTTTAGTTTTTGCTTCCATTGTACTTTTTTAATAACTCGGCTTTGCTTTTATTCAATAAGTGATTTATTCATAATTAAATTCCTCGTTTTGGGTTAGGAAAATTAACAAATAGCAACCCTTGTTTTGAAACTTGGATCAATGTGCTTGAAAATTTCCATATATTGAAGTAACATGTATCATCTTATGCATATTTGGATAATAAAACGGGGTTATTCTACACCATATAGATAAAAAAGTGCATCAATTTGTAAAGGGTTTGGCGCTCTATGTGCTCTGTGAATTTGTTTATGCAAATATTTAAAGAAAACAAATGCTAGAATGAAGGACAATATGTATGTTGTATTTGTCAATTGGGTTTAGCTCGAGTGGTTGGGAGGAATGATTTTTATCCTCCCCGCCAGGTTCAAATCCCAGAAGTGACATGTTGAGCTCATAACGAGTATATTGTTGTAATGGATTTGAGCCTTGTTGTTAACCAAGCTTGTGCCCTGAAGATTCTAGGGTTTACCCTGGGTTCCATCCTCAAAATGAGGGAAAGTACTTAGGAGTTTCCCTGGTCTTTGTAACCTGGAATTAAAAAAATGTATGTTGTATTCAACCTTTGGAAATTTTGTGGTTCTCACAATATTACGTTGTATTCAATTTTTTGATGGCGAGGGTGAAACTCTGCATCTGAACATGCTTTTAACTTATGGAAATTTTGTGGTTCTCACAATATTACTAATAGAAATATCATTTACAGGTTATCCACTCTCACTTTTGCAAGTCGAGTCAAGAGTTGGTGCGAGACCTTACCCGTTGCCTCTATTCACACATGGGAACAATTTATTAGCGAATTTTTGCAAGCTTTTGAGAGTTATTGTTATGATAATTTTTGTGCAAAGATATTGGAATTGAAGAAGATTGAGGATGAATCTCTTAAATATTTTGTTATCATATTTAGCCATCTTTGCTATAGATTTCCTTTGGAAGATAGGCCTTCTAACAATGGTTTGATTTCATGTTTATTTTCTCTTGCTAGTGAAACATATGAGTCAGTGAATGAAGAATCGAAATCATGTTCTAATGTTTTTTTACATGTTGATTTAGATTTAAATGAAAATGTTGAAGATGTTAATGTTTTGGATGGACTGCATATGTATGGATCTTTATTTACTATGGGGGGGTATAGATCAGATAGAAAATTATTTTTCAGAATAAACCTATGTATCCTCCCACCACTCCATTCCTTCGTACCTTCCTTGGGACGAAAAAGATATCTTTTGTTTTGTAATTTCAAGTTCATATTTTTTTGTAACTTCCCAAGAGGATGGTTTTCATGTTGATAATAAGACGCTTCGGGTCACACCAATGGTTATGTTAGACTCTCATTATGCTATCTCATATTTTCCATCACAATAAATGGAGGAGGGAGCTATGGAGCAAAACTTGAAAGATGATAACTTTGCTAGTGAAGAAAATATGGACAGTCATGAAATCAAATATTCCTCACCCATGGATAATTTGGAATTAGTTCCTCTTGTTTTGGATTGTCTTGTTACAAATTCTCGTTGTATAACTGACATAGATCAAGAATGTTTTCCTACTGCTATTCGATCATTTATTGGAACTTCTTGTTCTAATGATTCTTGTGGTTTTATCCCCTCTTCTAACCATGAATGTGTTTGGGAAGACATTTAGATTCTCATATTTTGCAAGGGAAAAACAAACACCCTGATCTCTTCACTCTGGGAGAAGAAATAAACATGCAGGACATACCTCTTTTATCTCAGCGATCTATGTTTAACTTGGAAGAGGAAAACCATCTTGAGGAAGGACGTGTTGATTGTGAAACCACACCTAATGCAGAGATCACGATTCACAAGCAATCACCGATGTACTTATGGAGGAGGAACTACCACTCAGGGAGTCACTTTTTGAAAAACATTATGGTGCTAGAGAAGCTTTTAATTCTCTTAATTCTTCCACTTATTATCACGTGTATCTTGATATCTTTAATCATTTAACTTTGCAGAGAGATACTCATGGTCCTATTCAAATAGACTCAATGGGGTTGATCCTTATGGAAGTACTTGATGGTGGTAATGCGCATTTGGAAGAGAGAGAGGATAAGGCCTATTCCCATGGGATGAAGAGAAATATGTAGAAAATGTGTATCAAAGGATGTCTTCTTCTTTTTCTTCTTCATTTTTGATAAATAGTGAATCTCCTTGTTCAAGTAGCCCTTTGTTGAATATTGTTAATACTAGTGGATCCCACTATTGTTTCAAAATTATCTCTTATGCCATGGTTGGTCCTAACCCATACATATCATATGATCTCACTAGTCTATCTCAAGTAGTTGGTTACTTGAAGTGTAAGTCCATGGAGGCTTGCCAAGATAATGAGGCACTTCGATCTTTGTTGATGGTTATGGCAGGCCCTCATTCTTTTGGTTTGTCTTAAGGGATAAACAATTTTTTTAGCACAGAGATTATCTCACTGGGCACACTTTATATAAACTCTATGCACGATTATCATCTGGCATGCTACTTTCCATCGAAATCCTTCCATCAATTTTATGAGAGAAGTGCAAGATTTTATGATCGGATTGAAGCATGGTTGGAGAGATCTTTTTTAGATAGATTTCCCATGAATTATCACTATTACATTTCTAATATGGTGGATAAGGTTTATCATGCTTTAATTTTTCCTACTTTTAGTTGATTCTTATTCCAATCATTATCACTAATCATGTGTCTTGAACATATGTCTGCAAGATTTTTAGATTACTTGGATGGCTACATTGGAATTATGAATTTATATAGCTCATTTTACAGCCATTAGTAATGTAGGATAGGAATAGAATGGAATAAATTAGTGTATTTCCTTTGCATAGTTTAACTTTGCTTCCTAGTTTTTTAATTAGTTCTCTATTTTCCTTTTCTTTTATTTATTGTTGGCTAATCAATAAATGAATTCTTAGCAAAGATGTAAAGACATAGAAGGATTGCCCACTAAATTTTCCCTTGGATGGATTTTGAATTTAATTTTGATGTGGGGAAGATTTAATTCATTTCATTTTCGAATTTTTCTATGTGTTGGGCAATTGCCAGATCACTGATTTTTATACATGATCACCATGTCAAATCATTTCCAATGCATTGTGACATCTTACAAGTGGGGTATTTTAAATTAAGACTATCCATTCCCTCTTGTAATGAAAATGAACACTTAGATTTGTACTATATTAACATCTACATGATTCTAATGGGAAGAGTTTGCTTGGTTGATATACTTGGTAAGTTCTGATTTTGATGTCCCATACACATTGAATCTACATTCTGAGTATTAAAACTCTTCCCATCTAAAATTCAAGCCACTCCAAATCTGTGTAATTTCCTTAGATGATTATTTTTCCTTAGGTTTGGAGTTATCCAAATATTTTCTTTCTCGTCCACTCTTTTCTTTGATCACCTTCAGCCAATATGAATTTCCTGCATAGATGTTTTGTATAATAAGCTTAGCTGATTTTTTATTTCATTTTAGTTATTTTTTGTCAACACTTGTAGTTTTAATTTTTAGGCATTGGTTGCCATTGTCCTATGCTCTATTCAATAGGTATTTTAAGTACGAGTCTCCTTTTTACGTTATAGCTTTCTTCACCCAAGCTTCTTGTTTTATACGGTAGCAAGAGATAGTCTTTCACCTTACTTGGAAACACATTTTTGACATTCTGGATGGCATGGTAATTTAAATATTTTGCTGATATATTTTTTAGAAAAATGCTTGGGAACCCATATTTTTATTCCCCAATCCAATGATTGACTAAAGACTTGATCTTAGCACTACCAATTCATTAAGTTTTCAATCTCATTTTTATAACTCATGTTTTTTGATGGATTGATATCATCAAAACATGGATGGGATTGAAGTCTTATGGTCTTGTTTGCTTAATTTGATTAACTATGATTTTAGGAACAAGACATTGTGTCCAGAGATCCAAATATCACAACAATCATGACAGTAAAGTCATATGGTAAAAGGAATTTTGAGGGAAATAACCTAATGTTCATATCTCAGGGAGAAGGCTATGATATTTGATTGAATGGATAGCTAACAAATATTTGATAATTGCACTGACCTTCATACAGAGTTTTATGACAACCAACGTAATTTAAGTCTATTTTAGCTTGGCATGATTTTCCTAGAATTGGTTTAATTTTCATCTTCACTTTATTTTAGTTTAATTTCATTCCAATAAGTTAGTCATTTAGAGGAAAAATTATTCCCGAGCTGTCTAAGAGTTGATCGCAATGTTCTCTTTTGTATGTGGGTTGGGAAAATGGCATGTGCAACTAGTAACTCTGAAGTTTTATCCTTGATTAAAAGCAACTTAGGGAAGTGTTGATCTAAACTTGGCTGCTCAGATTCCTTTGCAACATTTTTGTCACCAACTCAATAGCTTATCAGAAATATATTCGCATTCATTTACTCTCATATTGTTTCTGATCTGGTCGTTGTTTGGAGTCATTTTAATGACATCCATAACTGTGATTTTCCTCTTTGTTTTATTAGATTGAATTATTGGGATCTTTGTGGTTATTGATGATCTTTTATAGAAAAGAGAAAATGACTCTTGAGTGATAAATATGAAATGTGATTTATGTCATTGGAAAATTCAACATTTTTTAAAATTGCAAAGAAATTGATTATGTCAAGAAATCCTAAGAGCATTTGGTTTATGGAATATCACATGAAATTGGCTTTTGGAAAGTTGTTTTGTCTTAGCATCTACACTAACCCATTTTGCTAGGCTCCCAGGAAATTGTTTTGTTTCCCTCAATGAAGGAATTGGATTGGAGAATTATTTCGCAAACATTTTACACTAGATCATCAATTCTTGTAATCTATTTTTTTTTTCTTTTTTTTCTTTTTAGATCAAAAACTCTAGGAGTTTTTCTGTTGGCATTGATATCGAACGGTTACCATTTATTGATTAATTATTTACCTTGGATTATTTTTTGAGTTTTCACCGAAAACACTCTCTTTGTTGTTGCAATAGATTTATGGCTTGTTGTTGGGTTTTCTTCTTCTTCTTCTTCTTTTTCTTTTTTTTTATGGCTAACAATTTAGTTTTAGATCCCTTAGTTTATTTTTCTTTTTTTTTCATGAATTTGATTTATGGTTTCAATCATGTTTTTCTTGTGCATATTAATTCCATCTTTTGATTTGAAAGTTGGTGTTTCCTCTGAATTGAATTGGCTCTTAGCCTTCCTTGAGGATTTCTCTTTGAATTTTGATGAGGGGTTGGTCAATTCTGGTCACATACTGAAGATTTTTATTACAAGTCATAAGATGCATGGGTTGCTCTGTCTAAGTGAACATTTATGAATTTCTCATCTGTCAGTATGCACTGATAATTATGGTGGAACACATGTGCCTGTTGTGCATATCATGATAATCCATAAGTATAGGAAAGTGTCTATCCACTCTTTTCTTTAAGCTCTATCCACTTCACATTGATAAAATGAACAATACTATAATAGTTTTTGAGGAAACATGTGGGTTAAAATAAAATGCATAACATCTACTTAGCAAATCAAAGAAACTCCCATATCACCCTACTTCCTTCACCCTATGTGCATATGCATATCTATATCTAAATCTAAAAGGGTGAGCATTTTCTGAATTAAAAAAAGGAAGTTGAAAGCACTATAAATAGTGTGGGAAATACAAGTAAACTTGTCGGGGCTATGGACGGTTGTTGGCAGCGAGGATATGTCTGTATAGTACCAAAGAAACTTCATCGGGGCTATGGACACTCGCTCGCAGTGAAGCAATGTCGGGAAAAGAGAGATGAGGAACACACTTAGGTAGATGTTTTATTGGTTTTAAAAGTAAAAACCCATGGTTGAAAACAAAAATAATTTGAAGTGTACAGCCAGTGAAAGAACTTCTCATTATTTGACTCTTTGAAAAGGGTGTGTTAGATTCCAAGTACTAGAAAAATTGGGTTATATCTTTTAGAATTTTGGCATCATTGTGGTACCCATGATTATTAGAAACTTGTCTGCAGTTTGTTGAACTTATCTTTACAACTCAGATTTGAAGTATAGGCCCTAGAATTCTATTGATAGAGATAATTGGTTCTTCCAGTGTGTTTCCATTTGTTGTGGTAGCAACAACCCGCCCCCCNAAGGAAAAGGGTACTCTACTAAAATTTTGACCATATTGCCTAGACCTCTATTGTTGGAGCCTATGTTATTTCTTTTCCTATTTTGAGGGAGTTTGGGTGTTCGATCTTAGTTGATGATTACCTTTGATAGTGGTCGATTGTCTCTTTTGATCATAGATGATTACCTTCGAAAAAACTCTCCTCCTCAATTTCTTCAGTCTTAGTACTTGTTCGTAATTTTTCTTAAAGGCAAAGACATATTATGTTTCTCATGTGTTGGTAAATTTCATATTAATCGCATAATTGATTTCACCTATTTTTTTGGTTGCAGAAACAGGTTAGCATAATATCATTTTTCACGATTTCTCCATCCTTAAGAAGCATGTGGGGGAATCCTTTGATCTTCTTCCCCTTTTAGCCTTCAATTTATTTATTGAGTGTTCTCTTTCTTTTTTTATATTACTCTCTCTAATTAAACCCCATAGTTGGGTTCTATTATCCGATAGCTTTCCAATGCCTATAACCATTCTTGAATCCGAGTTCTGGATAAAAAGTTATGATTTCCCGAAGTTTCCTAAGTCTTCACTCACCTTTCCACCTCACTACCATGTGGCATCCATTTGGTTCCCTATCACTTATGTAATCCTATGTAGTGTTGATGTAGCAACCATTACCTGTCCTCATAGTCATCGGCTCTCCTCTCCATATCACTTAGACTCTCCCGAATCCATTCTGATGATGATGCCACATGTACTATTTCATCGTCGGAGCTATATTCACTCATGGTATTCAACCATCCCAACTATGTTCCCAACGATGATAGATCCAATGGCTCTTGGAAGACAGAGATCGGTAGTCCATGTCCCCTCACCAACTCACAATTAGCCAACAGTTAAACAACCCCAGCCTCACTCAGCCGCCATGCTGGCATCCTCAGACACGTGGCACTTCCACGACCTGTCACTTGCATGATATGTGCACCCATACTTAGTTTGACACTCGTCCTCCCTCATCATCGGCAATACATCGTCATCGGAAATTCTTCTTCTCTTCCTCATCATCGGTGATCCCCTGTCATCAATACTCCTTGTCGTCGGTGACCCCTTGCAATCTAGTACCTCCTTGTCGTAGGCGATCCCTCATCGTTGGTAATCCTTCCATCCTTACTCCTCACTCAAGTGGGGCCCTCTCTAGTCACATGTACCCCTCAGGACACGCTAGCTACCACATTGACATCCTAACTAAGCCTAAATAGTGGAATCTAGGAGGTGTGGGGATTCGACTTGCCTTTAATATACATATCTATTTTTCCCCTGTTTTGTATTCATATTGTATCATTTTACTATACTTTTATTTAGTTTTTCAATATTTTTGTAAGTATTCGATTCCAATTATGTATATTTATTTTCTTTATTTTTATTGATTTTTATTTTTATTTTTACTTTTACTTTAAATTTCATTTATTTATTTTTTTTATTTTTAGTGTATATTTTATTTTGTAAATATTTTTATCTATTTTTATTTTTTTATTTTTTTTAATTAATGTATATATTGGAAAATCACATGAGAAATATACATATGTGAGGAAAATATGTCTAACTGTGTTAAATCTTACCATAATGTATATTATCCATCACCTCCCCATAAAAAATAAAAAAAATCCCAACCATAATAGCCAGACCACACATATTTTATTTTTTCTTAAAAAAAAAAATCAATAAAGTTTGGGGAAGAACAAGCATAAAATAGTATATACATATATTAAAAAATCAAAAAAAAAAAAATTGAAATAATAATAATAATAATAAAATATTACCTCCCCCATCGGACTCCGACAATCGGAGCTCACCCTTATACTTCACTCCCCCCACTCTTAAGCCATCGGAGCAATGTGGTCGGAGTGTGGAGTCAACTCCTCATTTCCATATTCTGAAACCCTGACCCCGATGGACCAACATGCACGCATTTCCATGGGGTAATTTATTTTATTTTTTCACTTTTTATTTTATTTTATTTTGTTTTGTTTATTTTATTCAATATTTTTTATTATTTATTCATTTTATTTATTGTTTATTGTTTATTATTTATTTATTTACTTATTTTATTTATTAATTTTATTTTTTATTTAATCTTATTTGTAGTTTTTCATGGATGTATAGTTTTACACAAATAATATGAACAAGGAACATGAAGCGGCATAATGGTTAAAAACATGTGTTTCATCCTCGGAGGTCACAAGTTTAAATCTAGTTGGCGGTAGGATAATTTTTAATTGATTAGGGGTAAATTTCGTTTTTAAATGTGTAAATAATTTTTTTCGACTTTTTTTTATTTTATTTTTT